>RQTK01001652.1:17797-32183 GCA_003991915.1 Elysia chlorotica
AATAATAATAATAATAATAATAATAATAATAATAATAATAATATCAATAAAAGTAGAATAATAATAATAGTAATATCAATAAAAGTAGAATAATAATAATAATAGTAATATCAATAAAAGTAGAATAATTCCCTGTAAAATCACATTCCCCAAGTCTTTATTATATAAAAACAAATGTAAACAGCAATAAAGAACACACACAAAAAATGTACACAAAAAAGTCACTCACATAATCTACAGCTCAAATCTTTTTTTTTCTTTTGTATTTACTGTAAGGAGATTATTTGATTGTTACAAAATGGCAGTTAATGTATTGGAAATATTGAAAAGGACATAGATGTATTCCAGTCACAGTAGAAACTGTTTCAAAATCCTGATCTCAATCAAAATTGTTTATTCTTGTGAAATTTTCTACAGAAAATTTTAAGCATACTCTTAGATTATCAACAAATTTTGAAAAGTACATTTATCAGTTTAACCTAAAAGAGTGAAATTGTGTCAATCAAACAGTTAGGCAAGTAACAATCTTTTAAACTTGTATATTAAAAATCTGTAACACCTTCTTTTTTTACAATTCTTCATTTCAACATAATCCTGAATGGCATTAGATTTAAATGTTACATTGAGCCTATCATGATATATTTAAAGCACTTGATGCTCATAATTCCAGTCACATATAATGAAATTTTCAGTAAGGTTTTTAAAAAAGAGTTTGGTAAACAGAGATTTAAGCAAATGCTGCTTAAAAGAGATGACAGCCTCATTAAAAAGACTATGAAACTAGAAACGCAGGTTTATGAATTTCAGTTAAATTCAATTTTGATGCACCTGACTATTTTGTGAGCTCAAACATTTCTGCACCTTAAGGAATCAGCAATTTAATTGTGTGTCTACATGTTACAAAATTATTATTTAGGTTTCATAAAAATTATGAAATGCAATTTTGATTTTTGACAGCTATTTTCATTTTCCTGTTATATATAATGGCAGTCAGTATTTTTTTTTTGGTATGGCTTCTCCTTGTAAACATTTTACAAAATTCACTTTTTTTGCATTCAGAACTTACAATGGTTGACCTCTTGAATTACCAGACTTTATTACCATTGCCAAATTTACTTGAGATTAGAAATGTGTGTATTCAGCTGACACAAAAGCATACTTGTGCAGTTAAATATTCTAATCAACACCAGAAATAAGAGAAATCGAGAACTTACTGTGATCCTCATGGAGTTAAGGGGCGCTTGCCGAGCCATCTGAATGACATCAAGCTCTGAGCGGAGCTGAGACCAGCGCTGCTGGAGTCTGGGCTTTCTCAAAGCTTGCTGCTGCATTCTGAAAAACAGGTAATGGGTTCAATGAAAAACTTGAAACAGGTAACGGGCTCATTGAGAAACTTGAAACAGGTAATGGGCTCAATGAAAAACTGAAAACAGATAATGGGCTCAATGAAAAACTGAAAACAGGTAATGGGCTGAATGAAAAACTGAAAACAGGTAATGGGCTGAATGAAAAACTGAAAACAGGTTATAGTCTCAAAATACGAAAACAGGTAGTGGGCTCTGAAAACACGCAATGGGCTCGATGATAAAATGAACAACAGGTTATGGGCTCTATGAAAAAATAATGTACACAATCAAAGTCACTCAAATAACTTGCGGCTCGAATCAATTTTTTTTTATTTACCGCAAAATGTTAACACATAATTTAAGTGGTAAACATACCAATTAGGTAATCTTGAAAATGATATATGTATTGCAGTCAGGGTAAAAAATATCCTATTCTCAGCCAAAACAAACCAAGGCATACTTCAAACACTACAACTATAACCATAACTATAAATGGCTCTGTAAACTTAACTGTCGGCAATAAATTAACAAACAAAAATAATAATCATTTTATGAAAAAAGAAGGAAATTACTGCACATAGAAACTAAAACAATCGATGTTTTAAAAACCAAAAAAAACATAGAGGGAATTTTTTTTTTAGAAATTGTTTGCTTAATCATTGAGCCCTTCATAAAGAATATTTTTTTAAACTACAGTGCCCACAGCAGTGAAAGTGAAATTGCAATACATGCAACACAGTTAGTATATTAATATATTATCATTGCATGTTTTTTTTTCTCAAAGTTTATATAAAAAAAGATATTTTTTCAATTCAACAGAGGTTCTGAACACAAAACATAAAGTAAAATATTTATTTCATTAGTTCTTTGTGTGCCTCTTTAATTGTGGCTTGGTTGATTAGTTTAAAGAGTGTAAATTGTGTGCATAAATATATTTATTTGTTGTTTCTTAATAAAACAGTTTGTTCTATTTTATAAATTATCAACTGGTTGTGTAGTACAAGTGCAGTTTTCATAGAAACAAAAAAATTATACATTTTTGTAATTAGCTGTTTTTCTTTTATTAAAGAACCTTATAGTTCAAGCAACTACGAATATTTTTCTTTTTTTTTTTTTTTTACATTTTTATCAATACTCAAGTCTTTGATGCACCAATTCAACTGACAAATTTTGTTAAGGAAAAAGAGACAAAAAATCTAGATAATTCCATTATAAAGGCAGCAAAAAACAAAACAAAACAAAAATAACAATATTTTAGCCTTTAGAAAAATACCTCTCTTGCATAAGGGGAGCAATTCTATCAACTGCAGTTGTATACACATTCAGTTCTCTTCCTATGTATCCTCGGTTCCAATATGGATCAAGCAATGGGTATGAGCGCAAATGATACATAAAAACAGAAGAAATATCTGTTGCTTCCCCTTCTTCATCAATCTCAGTTCCCTCTCCTGTAAAAGTAATTAAAAACATTATTTTTGGATTTAAAGGCTAAACAGAAACCTAGATTCCTATAGAAAAAAATATTTTGCATTTCATTGAATTTGTATGGATTTTTACTGCATAGATAAAGTGCAAGTATACCTGGGAACAAAGGTGGTAGCCTGCAAGTAGCATTTAATGTTTAATTTCTGCACATTAGTCCAACTGTGTTAGCTATCAAACAATTTAACATGAATTAGCATTTTCTGTTTCCTCATTGTTTCTTATGATATTTTTTATGCTTTTAAAGGTTCAATAATGAAGAAGTATCACTTAATGTACCTTTCAAATACAAAATCTGACCACCACCGCCAATGGCGAAGATAGGATCCCAGGGGTTCTGCACTGTATGAGTGGCTGGTAGACCGATTTGGCAAAGAGCAGCTCCAGTACCAATATCTTTGATGTACATATTTCCGTCCTTTTGGGTATATATCATCTGATAGTATGAAAAAGTTAACAGACATAAAGTTTTCATTGCAAAGTGGTTGATCAGTGGGTTCAGATGGCAACTGTATAAGTTTATCATATTTTAAATAACCTATAGAGAAGGAGTAGGGTGGTACAGCAATGGGACACTTGATCAGACAAATACATTTATCAGATTTTGGGTTAGTGTCAGTTTTATGTGACAGGCTGAGACAGGAGTTCTGCATTATCCAGGTAAAGGCACTTAAAATTGTGCGACTTACTGCTTGGAACCAGTCTACAATAAAACTTAGATATTGACACTGGAGGTTAAAAAAACAAATAAACAATATCAATATTTAGATGATGAAAAAGTTTAGGAACTTTTTATAAGCACCTGTTAATAGAATCCATGTGGAAAAATGTTTAATAGTTAAATTAAATCAACAAAAAATATCTACATTAATTTCTTCACTTAAGGGCCTATATCAAGCATATTTACCTACGCTAAAGTTCCATTTTTATCACCTTTAAGCAATACATTTAAATCTAAATCAATAGCCTTTAACTTAAATTTGTATTATTCCTAGGCATCTATAGCATCTCTTTAGCATTTTCAGTGTCATAATTTTGTGATTGAAATTTTATTTTCCAGTGCTAATTTTTCTTATACGAAAGAACAATCTGCCTAAAGTTGTTACAGATATTAACATACCAATTCTGGTAAAGCAGAAATAACCTGGAGAAGGCTCTGTTTGTCTTCCTGGAGAAGGCTCTGTTTGTCTTCGTCATTTTCTGGTCTACAGAAGAGAATTGTCCAGGATATTGTAGTTTAGGCAACAATCAAAATAGTAAGTAAAAAACCCTTACAATGTGCTCTTGATGAACCAAAGTGAAATGATAAGAACCATAGCAAAAGAATGTTCATGTACCGTTCAAAATTTTTTACGAGGAAATAGAAGTGATATCAAAGCCATAAATAGTTATTATACATATAACTGCTGAGTTAGATATAAATTTAGTTCCTGTGACAATGTTAAGCAAAAGATAGGTTTTTTGAATTTCAAAACTCTTTTTATGATTCTTCTTTTATTACAATTTAAATTGTGCAAGTCATCTCCTTACTTATCGGCTACACAGCGAGGAATCTGCTGACTTCCATCACAAGTGTCAAATAGAGCCTGAGACCCATCCGCACACTCAGCAAGGAGAAAAGTTGCTGCACTTATGGGGTAGGGTGGATAATGAGGGATATCCAAGGGAAACAAGCATGGATCCAAGAAACGTATGCTTTTTACAGCACTCTTAGATGATGCACTCAACACTCCTTTACATAAGCCTTGAAAGAAAAAAGAAAAAAAGATCAAGAAGTAATGAAAATAATAAAAATTTGTTGATATTACCTGGTTCCTAGAAACAACATAGATGTGGCAAAACAACAGAAAAAAATCAACATGGATAAAAAAAGTAAGCGACATAGAATAACAGCAAGAATCATATCTTGTTTGTATACTGGTGAGCTCTTCTCTTTTCCTTAAACTCCATAAGTCTTAAAGTCAGCAATTTGAAATCTTTACTATTGCAAATTTTCCTGCCATCGAGAGATATCCTTATATAAGATTTACTTTGGTCACTATTGCAGAAAATTGCGACACAGAGAGAAAGTCTCTTTTTTCAAGCCTTCATCCTTCCAAATGAAAGAAGCCATAACGTATGAATCTTTTATTTTGTAACCAGTAAAAATGTTAAGCATAATATCCTTCAAAATCAGAATAATCTCATTTTAAGCACTTACCAATCTGCCTGTTCCATAGAATGACATTGCCATTCTCAAGTCCTACAGCTAAATATGTAGTGCAATCACTAGTTGCAGAGCATGTGATTGTGCTTGTAAAGGGCCACACAATGTCTGGCTTGTACTCTAGATCTATAGAAAGAAATAATTATTTGTTAGAACAAAAGAAGATAAAGCCATCACTCTCCAAAAAATGTCAGTATCTCCATGGTTTACTTAAGTCAATTGTTATTAATTTATGTTACCTTCCTTTGCATTGAAAGTACCCAAATAAGGTTGGTTGGTTGGTTGGTTAGGTTGGTTTAACGTCCACATCAGCACTGACATTTATCCACCCAAATAAGGCCTTTGGTAACTTCTGATTGTTTTTTTTTAATCTCTTAGGCTTTGTGACCAGTGCGTTGGATTTAGGAGGCTACATTGATTACACAATATAATACCATAAAATAGTTCATAAATTTTCTTTCTCTTCATGAGATCCAGTGATAATAAGTAAGAAAGTCTTTAACCCTTTGAACCCTATTGCCCTGACCTCATTGACCTATATTCCTGGCCCCTCACTGCTCTTACTCAAATATCATCAAAAACATGCCTGATGGACGCTGACATCTTTAACTGACGCTATTTATAATTTTAAACAGGATGTGAATCTTATTGATAGTTATTTATAGCGCGTTAGATCATACCCCTCCAATCCAAATCCCGATATAGCGGTACTACAGCCTAGAGTCAAATAAGGCAGATACCGCTGTAGCAGGATTACGGATAGTTGACAAATAATTACATCCCGCTATAGCAGGATTACAGGTTCAAAGGGTTAATAGTAAAAAAAAAAAGTCCACAAAGTGCAACAATCTATAAGAACTTAAATATCATATCTGAAAGATAGCCTGATTTTCCAGGTATAAGAGGAGACAAAAATAAACTAATCAAATTTACCTGATCTTGTAACATTAAAAGTTCTAAAATGACAACTTTACTAGTGATACAACCTATATTCTCCAACAGACAAATCATATCCCCCCATCCCCCCTCAATACACTTTAAAAAATTATGAAATAAATATGATACAAGATAATATTAAAAAAAATTTAATTCAGGACATTCTTTCCAAATATAAAAAATGATAGTAGGCCTATACTTCTTTCATACCTTTTCCACCTGATTTAGTGAGTGAATACTGACACAAGTGTGGTGCCCCAGCCCACCACACAGCCAGGATCACTGGGTGATCATTTGCAGAAGACTGATCAAGTCCCAAATTGATCATGCTGCTTGCACACAGGAAGTGGAAGGTGGCTTGGCTGACGAAAAGAAAATTTCCTTAATGTTATGTGCAATAGATAAGTCATATTTTGCAACAAAAATATTTCATACTAAATGTTCTCGTATTGATTCTGAATTGATGAAACGTTTTAACACATAGAAAGATTGAACTAAAGCAAAATAAAAAGAAATCTTATTGTAAAGCACACCATTGGGTTTGCAATTTTAGAGGATAATGACATTTAATTTTCAGTTAAAATGATATAAATTTTTCATTTTGCGTGTATCTATTATTCTTTTTAACTCATTCGGGTCACATCGCACATAAATGAGATGACCTAGATCTCTTTTCAAGTCACATTGCAACTATAGTTGCGATGTGATTGTTTGCTTTCTCTTTATCCTAAGCGATATTGTAAAGGGACACGATGCATTTTTTTCTAAATGAAAAGGCTTTTCTTGAAGTGTTATTAGTTCCCTTTGACCACAATCTTGCCATATTTGTCTTTTATTGCCCTTTTTTACCGTTACTAAGCGATATCAAAATTGGGGTCAAGTTTGTTGTGATTCTGGTAATTCTTGGTGTTTAATAGGCTGCGACTTAAATGAGTTAATTTTATCAAAAATATACAAAGAACCTTTTACATGTTACCTCACAAATTATATAAATAACTTAATGCTTCATCAAACACAATTCCAATGTTTTTTACTTTCCTGATACTTTAAAGCTTATAAAAAAAAAGCCACATCAATTATAAATAAGGCTCAAATTGCCAACACACTCAAATTGTATAAGCTGAAGAAAAAAAGGAAAGAAGAAAGATGTCCAAAAAAAAAAAAAAACAAGGGAAAAAATTGAATAAAAACAGGAGGCCAGGAAAATCAGAAAGAGGATAAAGAACAAGAATCAAAGTATTAACTCACACTTCTTGCTCTTCTTTCTCTGTAGGCAGATACTTGAGGTGCTGCTCATGCTTGTGATTAAAGATTTGGTCTCTACTCTCAAGATGAGCAGGGCTTAAGATGTGACTCAAACCTGTGCCCAAAACGTCACCAGTGTCAACCTTGCTTAAAGCTGAGGCAAGGCTGCTGGATGCATTACCTTTAAAAGATGCCCATCAAAAAATACTTTTTTTTAAAATTATGTATAAAAAAAACCCATAGATAATTAAAATTATTAATGTAAAAGGTTGAAATGCAAGAATAGAATAAACTAAAGCTAGATCTGTTGCGACAAACTTTTCTACAAAAAAAAACTACCTCTGAGAAGTACTATGTGAAAATTTTCTTATTGTGGTTTAAAATTTATAATAATTATTTTCCCTACAAGAAATTATTTGCACACACACACAAAAAAAAACACATTTTTTCCATGGCTCTTAACCACATTTTATTTTGAGAGAATATAATTTTTTATTTTTTTTGGCTTATTGATTTTATGGCAATATTATTGTTAAACTTGATATTCTTAAACAAAGTCTAAAATCATTTTGGCTAAATCTGCACCTGCTTTCCCAAAAAAAGAGGCTTTCATAGCCACAGAAAAATAAACATTCAAAACAATTTAACCAGCCAAAGGTTTACTTCACTTTGTATCAATATTATATAAATACCCAGCACTGAGTATCTACCATTTGTTATTAGCATGATTCCTTTAATAAAAGAATGATTGAAACAACTTGTTTTTATTTTACTGTGTAAGACATGAAGTAATGTTTGGTCTTGGTCAGAATCATGAAAACCATAGCTGAATCATAAGCTTTGTTTACCTGGAAGCGGCTGTTCTGGTGGTGGTTTAATTTTTAGTACTTGGGCAGGTATGGAAAATTTTATCCCAAGCTTCTCGATAGAAGTATTCTCAAGATGACTGGTATTGTGAGACTCCTGAAACAAACATTCGACATTTATCTTTTTGTTTGCGCTGTCATTTGTTTTGATTTTCTGGCACTTTTCGTTTTTGTTAATTCATAAAATGATTAATAAAAAGGGCATTTTTAAACAGCCTGTTCTGAAGATCATAAATAGCAAACATTCAGTAATGTTATATAACAGAATAATAAATATTGTATTATACCTCCAATTGCCATTGGCTTCTCTTGTCTGATAACTCTCATATTACTAGTAATATTAATGATGATGCTTTGGTGTGTTAGATTAATTCTTACTTCACCATCGTGTCCTACTGCTGGTGAATCTTTAGTTTCAACCTCTTTGCTTTCTCGATTCTGAAGAAAAACAGAAAGAATTAGGTATCAATAGCAGATAAAGATGTCTTGAGAGAACTGAAGTAGTACAGTCATGTATCACTATCAGTTGTATAACAAAAACATTTCAATGAAAATCATAAAGGTAGTATAGCACCAACAATACTGGAAGGGATTGTAGTCATCATCTCATAGCGGTATTGGTAGAGGCACAAGTAGTAGTAGTGGTGGTTTTAGCACCAAGAGTTAGTAGGCCTAAATTTGTACAAAATCAGTAGTTTCACGAAAACATTTGTGACATATTTCATGTACATATTTATATTAACAGCATAATGTGTAGTTGTCCAGATTTTCTTTCTAACTAGTCTTTAATTTAACTCAAGTTGACAGTCATAGCTACAAAAAGTTTTAGGACTGTCAAAAAAAGTTGATATTGGCAATAAAATAAGATATATCTTAAACCTAAATTAGTCTGATTAGTATTATTTTGTTCACCTCATCTTTTTGTTTGTTTATTGCTGCTCCTAAACCTTCTAACTCTGTTAACCAGCTTTCAATGGGCGACTTGTGGACTTCCATCCAAATTTCTTTTGTGCCTGTATCTATGAAGTATTAAGAGGTAATCATGCAAAATTAAATTATTGGTGAACAATTTCAGGGCAACTTTTTTTTTCATAAATTGCTCTGTTTCCTATGCTTTACAAAAATGTTAATAAAAACAGAAATTCCTACAATGCAATAGCAGCTAAGTTCACAAATTTATTGAGATCTCAACTTTGCCCATAGCACCACACAGGTGTCAAGGATGACAAACACTTACTTGAAACAAACTAAGAGCTCTAATTTAAGTTGCAACAACTCTCTTAATTTATTGCTCTGTTCTACATGCCTGGGGAGTGGAAAACTCAGTAAACTGTAATGTTAAGTTTCATGGTTATTCATACTTGACCAGTAAATTTGCACAGCTGCTTAAATCAGTTAATAAAGTTGATTGAAGTAAAATGTTGAAAACTAAGATTTAATAGTTAAAATCTTTCCTCCAGATATCACAATCATAGAAGGAGGATAGGAACATTATGGGAGAGATTACAACTACAGTGGAAACCTCATAATTCAAATTGCTTGGAATTTGATCTAAACTTCGAATTAAGAGGATTTGAGTTACAGTAGGGAACATACCGGAACCAGAAAAGTGTTAAATTTAGTAGACAGTTACTTACCTTATTGGAAAAAAACGTGTTTTTACTGTTTCTTATTGTTTTCTTTCTATAGCAACCTTCTCCCAAACCCATTTCTCTTAAAAGTATGTCTTGGGCAGCAATAAGCATTGAATTCTGCTTGACAGGTAGGACTTTTGTAATACATATTGGTGGTGTCAGCTTCGAATGAGAGAATCAACACAGGAAAACTTCAGATTATGAGTTTAATTTTAATAGAGCCAAAGATAGAAATTACCTATCCCTTTGCAAATTTCTGTTTATAAGAAATACAATAATTTATCCCACTTAGTTTTGGGATGTTTTCACTGTACAAAGAACTCATCTGCATTCATTTTGTTTTAAATACATTATGAAGTTAAAATATTTTGATCAACTTTCAAATCTATTGGAAAGTTACATTGCAAGGATACTGAAAGAGAGAGACTTACTTTCAAATACTGCTCCCACATAGTCACCCTTCTTGGAGGCTTCACATTTTTGACACAGGATTTTAGAAGTGGATTCCTGATAATGTCAAGGAAAGAAGATATTAATAAAACATTGCAAGGATACTGAAAGAGAGAGACTTACTTTCAAATACTGCTCCCACATAGTCACCCTTCTTGGAGGCTTCACATTTTTGACACAGGATTTTAGAAGTGGATTCCTGATAATGTCAAGGAAAGAAGATATTAATAAAACAACGACGACAACAACAACAACAACAACAACAACAACAACAACAACAACAACAACAACAACAACAAAACAGCACAACTATCAATCATAAAGAAAAGAGAAACATACAGCTATAGGACAAAATTATGGTAACAATAATTTGTAAAGCCAATATTTGCATAGATAAACTTTTCTCAACATATCTAATGTATAGGCAGTAAAAAGTTACTATGAATAGTTAGTTGTTGTTGTTTTTTTCAGCTCTGAGTGTTTCTTACCAATCACAGTAAAAAAAAAAAAAAACCTTTCTTCAATGGGCTGTATCCTGAGAGGTCATATGGACGCTTAGGCTGTATCCAAATGTGAAGATTAAAAAAAAAAAATTCTTTTCATCATTATTCAAATATTAACAAAAATTTGAAAAATGATCTCAACTATTTTGCCTTATCAAACTCTAAAATCATGCGTAAAACGATTTAACAATCTATGAATCAAAACTCACAGGGGCATTTTCATTCAGTGCCTTGATGAAGCAGATGTTGTTGTAAGCCCATAGAAATAAACGGGCTGTGCCTAAACGTATCATAAAGCTAACTTCTTTCTTTTTTACTCTTTCACTACTACTATTTTTTTGTAACAACAAAATCAAAACCTCTTTTTTTTATTTTTCATTTGAATTTTTTTTTTGCCAATGAGAAAACAGTTATAAAAATATTACCCATATCATCTAAGGTTATCAAGAGATCAGTCTCTGGCCCAATGGCATGGGTTTTGATATTTGTTATTTGGACATTTTCCTCATGCCAAGAATGGAGATGAGCCTGAGTCAAGGAATCCATTGCTGCAAGGCCATTGGGAAGTCCAAAAAATATGTATTGCTCATCTGTGCTGGTAGCCATGGCGCTGGCCTTTTGGAATTTCTATTGATTTGAAAACATAGGAAGAACAAAAATTATCAAAATCATTTAAATGTCAAGCCCCCTTAAATTCTCATGTCTCTATTATATATGTGGCACAATTGGCAACCTATGGTTAGAATATTTTCAATTAAAGAAGAATGGCAGTTTGACAAGGCGCTACTTTGTTTTTACTCAAAGAAAAATGGCATTTAGAAAAGGGACCTGTTTTATAATATTGAATATTGAAAAAAATCTTACGATCAGTCCAAAAAATGATGAACACAATCGAATATATGACTAGTCTATTTGAATTTTATCTTTTAAAACCAAAAATACGTCAAATCCTTACCAAAATATCCAATAGAGTAGAATTTGGTTAAATGTGACTGTAAACTCATAGGGAGAAAAGCAATACTCATTAACCATTTTATATTTTTGCACAATTTTCTTATTTATAGTTTTATATAAATAACATTCCATAAAACAGTTTTTGCTTTGAAGATCAATGGGCAATAAAGTCACATCTTGATTTTTTTGTCCTTCTTGGTCAACCTTTAGATGCACAGTAAGAACCAAACTTTTTTTTATTGTTCTGGAAAAGCAGCAAGGTGAAGAAATAACCTATAATTTTTTTTCAATAATAAAAATTCAATCATTCCTTTATGTCTTAAGGCTTTTCTAAATTCTTAAATGCTTATTTTAGTCTTTTCAGGCTATCTTGATATTCAAATGCAATAACTTAATCATTTTTGCTAATCCTACTAACTTTGCAACCTTATTGAGAGAACCTTATAAGCTTACTATTATCATTGCTCAGCTCTATTGATGTAAACAAAAAATGTTAGAACTAATATTACTCGTTTTCAAAATGAGCTTTCTATTTTTACATATAAATTATAAATGAAATATTCTTACATCTAATCTTTGAGCTTCATCAAAGAGAGGAGGCCGGACCTTCCTTGCCTCAGCCAGCAGAGCATTATCTTTTGTTTCCACAATTTCCCATACTGATTCTAAAAGTTGTGTGAGAATTTTGTCTATCATTCGGTACGGTTGTGGCAATATATCTCGCAGTTGGTCTGGATCCAGTAGATAATCATTGTCATCCTCCAGCTGCATATTATAAATTGACGGTGGAGTAAACGACACATTTTTTCTGATGTAGACAGGCATCTTGGATCTTGTTGCTCAAAGACTGAGCTTAGTTGAAGCCAAAAACTGTCAAAAGAGGAAAGAGGGATATTAATGTTATAAAATAATGTTTTCAATGAAAATAACAGATTAAAGATCAACTTCCATAACATTTTTTTCCCTTTTGGTACCTGTAGTTATTATCACATTTTTCAATCATAACATTTGTACTTTATCAATGGCGATATTTTGCAAAAGTTAATGACTGACATCTAACTCTGTTGACATTAATACATTTTTATAGTTCTACTTCACGGTCAAAGGACATGGGAGAGATAATGTAGAAAGATAATGTTTATTATTCTAGAAATTACAACAACAATCATGTTTAAAATTACTTATTATGATCTCTTGAGTTTATTGGGCATCTACAAAGCATCTAAGGAGGTACACCTGTCTTTTCCCATGCTTTCTAATTTCTATCTCTCTCGTGGAGATTATGAAGAGAATAAAACCGCAAAGCAAAGTATTAACTTGAGGCTCGTTATGTCCTTGATTTTGTCCAAAGGCACTTGATTGGTTGGTTGAACTTTATGACATTAGACTTATACATGCAAACTACAAAATGACATAGACAATCCAAAAAAGGGAAGACCTTTTTTAAAAACCTTATTTTAGTATCATAGACAACCGTACGTAGGGCAAAAATTACTTTAAGTTCCTATTACAGTGATTTGTGTGTAAAACTGGTCACTTCTTAGAGAAGAGAAAGATAATTTTGGAACAGATGACTACAGAATACAGAAATGTATTCATCCCTCAAGGGGAAATTATGAATAATAATGATATCAATCAATATCAAAATAGCCAACGAATTAGCTCCCTTTTATCACCCTTATTTATATCTTTTATATACAAGTAGTCATGACTTCTGAGGGCCAATTTCGTCTTTCATTCAATGGCAAGAATCTTTAAAGTCAATGACTGGATATCAACCATCATAAAATTTTTTATGTAATTAATTGAGAAACATGTCTAGATCTATCACAAAGGGGAAATTTTAAATATGATAAATGAAATAAATAATTCGTTCTTTCACCACATATTGTTTGCTTCCCCTTCACTTCTCTTGACTAGATCTAGATCTTCAAATATGATACCATTTTGCAAACGTTTCAGAAGTAGTGTTAGTAAATGGGTCTAGATCTAGGCCTATAGGCCTAGATCTATAATTTTCTCATAGGTTCTGATAAGCTAAAATACACATTCATAAGTTTCACCCACCGAGTGATTTATTGGTGTGTTTTAAAATTCAAAGCTCATTTCATCTTGAAACGCAATAACTAAATTATAAATGACAGAATACAAACAAACAATCATTGATGCCCAGTAACTGCTATGAAACTTAAACGACCCAGTCAGATCAGTTTACGACCACAACGGCGACTTCGGTAAACTTTATAAACGATGTCGTTAAAGACTGTTTAATGTTTCATGTTGTCCTACGATAAACATCTGTCACAAAATTCAAAATAAATGTACCCACATTTTAAAGTTGAGAAGTAAAATATAAAACACTTGAATGTTAGTGTCGTGTCTGTGATCTGTCGTCTATGACGCTGTTAGTGTTACCAAGTACGCCATATTAGATTGCGTGATATTTTGGTATCGTTTTCTTTCGCCTTTTTTTTTAAAATCAGGCTCGTCCAAACATGTATCGCCTCCGTAGCAAATCCCAATGTATAATACGTAGAGGTCCTTAGTGTAGACCCAGCTTGTGCCGAACGCAACAGCTTATAATACTTGAATAATAGTCAAAAGACTTTCCTCGAAAATGATAATAAATTCACTAGAATCTAAATGTATTTACTCTGTGACATCAAAAACAACAACAACAACAACAACAATAACAACAACAACAACGACAACAACAACAACAACAACAACAACAACAACAACAACAACAACAACAACAACAAGA
>RQTK01001652.1:32328-54898 GCA_003991915.1 Elysia chlorotica
TCTATCTATCTATCTATCTATCTATCTATCTATCTATCTATCTATCTATCTATCTATCTATCTATCTATCTATCTATCTATCTATCTATCTATATATAGGCCCTATCTATCTATCTGTCTATCTATCTATCTACCTCTTCATTTCCCTCTCTTATTTGAATAACAACACAAACACACAGACACACATAAACATAATAATTAAGTCGCAAGTGTCTGTCAACTGTCATCAGATTAATTAACTATGAGCAATTTAATGACAGCCGATGAAAAGACATGATGTCTCTAAACAATCGTTTGATAAAACTATCAGCAAAAATTTCCAATTTTCCCACAGTTTAATTACCGTCAGCAAGACGGTGAAAGAACGATCTCTTTATAAGGGTAAGGGGGGGGGGAGATAGATAGAGAGATAGAGAGAGAGATAGAGAGAGAGAGAGAGAGAGAGAGAGAGAGAGAGAGAGAGAGAGGGGGAGGGAGTTGGGTTGAGTTGGTTGGTTATTTAACGGTTTAACGTCCAACGTATAATAAGGGCTAATCTTTGCTGATTTAACGTGCTGCCACACAGAGACAAAAGAGCGACATCTCTCTCTCTCTTCCCCCTCTCTTTCTCTCTCTCTCTCTCTCTCTCTCTCTCTCTCTCTCTTTACGGTTTCAACGTCTCTGGTGGATCAAAAGAACGACCGCTCCACGAGCCAAATTTAAAGGGAGATCGATGCAAAACTAATCATTGTGGCCTTGATAGAAATGAAAGGTATGTTACTGAAAAGATATTAAAAACTGTTATAACCCATATAAATTACACCCCTTTCAATAAAAATTGGAATAATTACAGTAGGCCTACATCACAGATTTCTATTAATAGAAATATGTACAGTACATGCACAATAAGGATACCTATACACAATAAGGCCTATCCTGCAATATTTTTTCATTCAACTATAGCTTCTAGAACTAGCAGCATAATCTCACCCCCCCTTTTTTTTAATAATTATTTTTTTTTTACATTTTCTTATTCATTTTTTGCTGCTTTGTTGTTGTTGTTGCTGTTGTTGTTCTTGTTATTGTTGTTGTTGTTGTTGTTTTTGTTGTTGTTGTTGTTGTTGTTGTTGTTGTTGTTGTTGTTGTTGTTGTTGTTGTTGTTGTTGTTGTTGTTGTTGTTGTTGTTGTTGTTGTTGTTGTTGTTGTTGTTGTTGTTGTTGTTGTTATTGTTGTTGTTCTTGTTTTTGATGTCACAGAGTAAATACATTTAGATTCTAGTGAATTTATTATCATTTTCGAGGAAAGTCTTTTGACTATTATTCAAGTATTATAAGCTGTTGCGTTCGGCACAAGCTGGGTCTACACTAAGGACCTCTACGTATTATACATTGGGATTTGCTACGGAGGCGATACATGTTTGGACGAGCCTGATTTTAACTTTTGGCGTAAGTTGTCAAACTTTTAGCGCTCAGTATTATTATTTCCTTCACTCTTATGTTAGGCAATGATTTATGTGTACACAAGTTTGGTGGTAATCCAGGTAATTTTTTTTTATTACAAAGTTCACGTCCGACTACCGCTAAAAACATTTCAAACGTATATTTTTCAATTATATCGCTTCATAGAAGCCATATTATCTTTCTGCTAATGAGCGAAGAAAAAAAAATGTTTATTTAAGTTTTCTACCATCCCCTTAACCATAGCATCACATTCGTTATCGATGCCGTTTTCATTGATGTCGTTGTTAATTACTTCAAATGATGGTTATGCTTGCCTTTTTTTTTTTAAACAAAAATATAAATATGCATCAGCATTAATGTCCGAGCCGACCATATAATTATGGCTCTATTGATCTTTCAACAATATAATTAGATATGCGTTTTGCGTGATATTATAATTAAAATAATCTAAGCTATGATCACATTGTATGTAAAATAGAGTATTGTAACAGAGGCTCGTTGAGTTCGTTCCGAGTACACTTTTTTGTTACGTTCGTGGAATGCACTGAACAGTGACTATGGTACATGACTAATTTATTGCATGCTTCAAATATTATTATAAAAAATAACAACACCTATTTTATATACACATTCAATGCCCCGATCTTTTTTGTAGTCCATGGTTAGTTTCTTTACGTCCACCATCAGCAACTTTACTAGGCTACATCGTGGACGGATCCCGATATTATGGTCTGACAATTTATGGGTTGCCATTGAAAAGAGAGAAAAAGAGAGAGAGAGAGAGAGAGAGAGAGAGAGAGAGAGAGAGAGAGAGGGGGGGGGTGTCATTCCTTTTATATCAGCTCATCTCATTATAGTAACAGCGATCCAACTGGTAAGGAAAAAGGGAGTCCAAGCGGGGATGAAACTGTGATCTTCCTGTTAGAAACCACTGGCTCCATCCTTGAGAATAATCGCCCCCTAATTTTCCTTGTAGGCCTACTAACACCGTCGTTCCGGAAATAATGCTTATTTATCTATTATTTTTTTACGTATAATTATATGGGTAACACTCTATACTTAACGGTTATAAAAGGCAGATGCAATCACCCCACCCCCCACACACACACACGCTCAGAGAGACATTAACCCGTTGTATAGGTGCATAGAATGGGTCATCGGATGTTACTTATCCAAATTTCACATTGTGTTTCGCGTTCAAACTACATGCATTTTTTCCACAGTCCCCTAGTTCGATTCACATAAAAGTATCGGGTCACATTTCTCCTACTGGTTGGGTTAAAAATAGAGTATTGTAACAGATGCTCATTGAGTTCGTTCCGAGTACACTTTTTTGTTACGTTCGTGGAATGCACTGAACAGTGACTATGGACTCTATGGTACATGACTAAATTATTGCATGGTTCAAATATTATTATAAAAAATAACAACACCTATTTTATATACACATTCAATGCCCCGATCTTTTTTGTAGTCCATGGTTAGTTTCTTTACGTCCACCATCAGCAACTTTACTAGGCTACATCGTGGACGGATCCCGATATTATGGTCTGACAATTTATGGGTTGCCATTGAAAAGAGAGAAAAAGAGAGAGAGAGAGAGAGAGAGAGAGAGAGAGAGAGAGAGAGAGAGAGAGAGAGAGAGAGAGAGAGAGAGGAGATTTCCTCCGAGTTTTCAGATTGCATCTTCGATTCACATAAAAGTATCGGGTCACATTTCTCCTACTGGTTGGGTTGGCTTCATTAGTTTGTAAACGATTAACTCTTAATGTGACAGTGACTATCCCGTTCTGGTGCCTCGCCGCCGTTCAGAATCCTCCGTCACACTATAAGAAACCCTCGCTTCCTGTAATCAAATAATTTTTTTTTTAATTTATTCATGGCAGAATGAACGTTCGGAATTTCGTTTCAGTCAGCGCCACTAAATCTAATGCAAAGCTGAAAGTCATGAATTATGTACAACAGTTACTTTGCCAGCATAGGTGTAAATAATTATTATGCAGAAGGCTTTCATAGCATTGCCCATACCGGTACTTCATAAAACACACAGGAGATAGATCATATGAAACTAAAAAAAAAAAAAAAAAAAAAATACCGTAGCTATTTAGCAGGCCTTTTAGATTTGTATCATCTTTTTTCTGTAAACATACAAAACTCATGGGTTTGTTTTGAATGTAAACGAAAAATAAAATGATGGATATTGTTGATGGCACAACTAGTGCACTTTTAATACTTATAACATACGCATATATTTTGTTAAGAATTGGTGTTAAAAAAAAGAAAACAAAAGAACAAACAAAAAACGCCGGAATATTTAAACCTTTGTGAACAAGCAAAGATAAAAAAAAAGGTTTATTGATCACTGCACACAAATGAGTGGCACGGATAAATGGTCATACCAGCTTGTTTATTGGTGATGGAAAATGATAACAAAAATAGACTTTATACAGAAATTAAAATTTGTTTAATACACCCATAGCAACGAAACACCGCCACCGCCCCCACCACTACCACCACACCCAGCAATAACAACTAATAAACAATAGGTAGCTAGAGCACTGTAATGACGAGCCAGGAGATCCAAAATAGATAATCAGACAGTATAGTACTTCTGCTATCAGAGTTGGATCATACCAGTCCTATCCAGATATATTTTTGGTTTGACAATGATTTTGTAATATATGCTAACATGATGAGGGGAACTTGAAACTAACCGAATACTGTGTCATTAAGTTTAAAACATAGGTTATATAATAAAATGTATGGTTACGGTCTATGTCTTTTCGAGCTCGAATGCACATTATACCTGGTACTGTAGCATCATAAAGAATACACCGACAGCACTGTAACTAACGGGCCAATAATAGTTTTCAAGTACAAGTAATACTGATGGGACCGTCTGTCATAATAAGAAGACTTGAGAAAATCCTAGACCTACTAACCCAAAAACGGTTATACATAAAGTCAAGAGCGTTGGGAGCGATAAATAATAAATATATAAAAAACCTAGACTTGATTTAACTGAAGACCGAGTGGGAACTTGGAAATCAATGAACATTGTTAACGATATAAGAAATATCGATACTAAACTAAGCCTGCTGGGCGCAGATTTGTTTTTATTGTTGTTGATTTTGTTGTAATGATAATAGTAATACTACTAATAATAAATATAATAATAATAATAATAATAATAATAATAATAATAATAATAATAATAATACTAAAAATCATAATAATAATAATAATAGTAATAATAATAATATAGGTCTTTGGCTCACAATTTCAAACAATGGGTGGGAAATGCTATCGATAGTGGAAAACCATCGTTTGTTGACCGATTTACCCGCAATTTCATTGGGAGGCCTGCGATTTCGCGCGAGTTTCAATGAAGCCTTGGTCCTCAGCAAAAAGGGGCAGGGCTCTCGGCTTGGCGCACATCTAGATTAGTACGCTTGTTCACACTCACAGACACTGAGTCGAAGGCGGTTTTTGGCCGTATAGGACTAGTAAACTTGAAGACTATAAATTCAAGGTTTAAAAAAAAACTATTTTAATACCTTATTCTTAATCTAGATTATATCTAGATCTATAGGAAAGACACACAGAATTTGAAAAAAATTCATTCATTGAAAGATCACCCAGCCCAAGGACCAAGAAAGAGGCCAAGGTGAGTACTTAAAATCGTGCAATTCTAGAGAGCAGTCGAAGTCAAATTATATATCTTTTAATAGGCTATTTTTTTCAGATACAGGCTTATCTTAAGATGTAGATCTACATACGGATCCCTTGGTTGTTACTAAAAAATTACTATTCAATCTCATAATTTGAAAACACTAATTTAAGTGCAATTTTCGTCAACTTAGATCCAGATTCATAGTCAGACGTCACTAACAAACTCCCAGTCTGCAATGCTATCTTTTAATAAAACACTACACATTTTTTAGTTTTAAAGTTCACTATGTAGATTTAGATCTATACCTCTTATTAGATCTTAGAAGTGTTCTCCCAATTTGAAACTGTAAATAACTATATTAAATTAAAATTTTTAAACATCCTTTGGAATTCCTATAAAGATGTTCATAGTTCATACTCAGATATGGGTGACCAATAAATGTGTAGGCTATGCATGACTAATTAATTTTTTTTATATAAGTATTGTCATTGGCTTCTAAATTAAAATTAAGCCTTTAGAAATTCCAAGCCCATTTCATATTTTAAATTTAAACTAACCATTCATTGTGATGATTGTCATTTTGCTGTCTAAAATGTCAGTTTTTATGTGATCGGCTCAGACAGGAGTCATGGTACTCTCGCCCTGTCCCAAAGGGCACTGTAGCCCCAGGGTATAACACATGCTTCCAACACAGAAAGTTCGTGGTTCGAGCCTGGCGATTTTCCCCCTACTGGTTAGGTCGGTGTCAGTTTAATGTGACCACCTGGGATAGGAGTCATGGTATCCCGTCCTGTCTTGTGTGTGGCAGCACATGAAATTGTCAGACGTCAGTCTTGAGCTCTGTCCACAATTTAGACTATATAATGCTGACTTTGGACAACTCAACTCAAATCTAACATATTTTCTAAAGTTAATGTAAATTATGCATGCACGTTTGTCGAGAATAACTGATATAAAACTTGTGAGACAGAACTGTACATGTATTGCACCAATACTGTTTTTTCTTCTTCTATTCTATAGTAAAAATACCGGTGCATACTTTGACACCTTCAAAATCTTATTGACTAGTACCTGGGCAGAAATCTGGGCTTTAAAAGGGTAAGCCTTGTGTTTCTGTTTCAGGAGGGGTCCCCAGTCCATACCCAAAATGTGTAATTTGGCAGAGTTTGTCCCTGGAGTATATTGTGATGGGTGAAACTGAAGTCTTGGTATCCTGTCCAACAATAGCCTGGTTGCTGCATTTGAGCATTAAGATATCAACTAATCAATCAGCTGAACTTCATAGACATTGCAGTATATGACTTGATCACAATGGGTCCAAAATGTGATCAACAGCGTGTGTGTGTGTGTGTGTCTCTCTCTCTCTCTCTCTCTCTCTCTCTCTCTCATATACCTCTACATATATCAATATAATCACTACTGTCACCCCTGGCTCATATAATACTTAATAGTGGGTGGGCGGGTATACACCTGTCAGCAGGGCGTGCATCTAGTGTTGAATCCAGTATCAAGATGCTTTTGCCCCTTTTCTACTGTTAGTACTCATGCACTTTAAGGAAATGTAAAATGGGACTGGCTAAAACTGAAGTATTGTTATACAAATAATATATTTCTGTTCTTACTGACTTTGCATAAGTTGTACAATTAAAGCCATCATCACAACTTAATATATAATTCAATGGAATTCATGGGGGTTAGCAGTATTTAGCAGTACACAAGTACTTTAACTGCCATTTTTTAAGGCATGCGCTCTGTGACAACCAGGAGTATTTGATTTACCTTTTCATGTTTGCCACCAAATGACTTACTGCAAGCAGTAAAATATTTTATAGAAGTGGGTATCTAGATCTGGATATAAATTGAATTCATTCAGTTAACAGAGCATGTTCATGTTATGCAATAGACTTTTAATGAAGTGCCTGTATGTGTCTTGAAACTGGTATCACCGCTCGTGGTGGTCTGTATATAACTTTCCTATCTCAGCAACGTTTGGACTGGGCTTTTAACTTGAGATCATTTTGTCATTCAATGCACATATTTAGTAGATATTGGCATGAAAATCCTGCACATTTTTAATGGAAAGAAGCATAGTTAATGATTGTTCTTTACGGGAAAACGAGGATTTTCTCAGTTTTAAAATAAGCTAATTACACCGGGGTTTGAATACTTAGTGACTTAAAACTTCAACTAATGCCTTTCAGTTTTATGCAGGGATTAAGCAGTGTTTACCATTTAAGTACATCCTATCTATTGGAGAACAATTTTGAGTACGTAACCTGTTCCGACTGTTTCAAGCATCTCTTGTCTTTGGAAATGAGCGGAGAGAGAAAAAAATAGCGCCAAAATGTCATCGTTTGGGCGCGCCAACTCCGTTATTGATCTTGTTGGTTTTGTTATTGAGTGCTGTCTGGGCGCGCGATCCGCCACGCCAAGCTCTCTAGGCCTATAGTAGTGTAATACCTTACGTAGGAACTTCATGCAGTGGCGATAACCGAAAAAGATAATTTTACGGGAGCCTGGATCAAGACTTTCTTCTAGTCTATGTTAGATTTATGTATGATGCTGCTGCTACTACTGGTACTAATACATGTACTTACTTATACTACTATTACTACTACTACTACTACTACTACTACTACTACTACTACTACTACTACTACTACTACTACTACTACTACTACTACAATTACTGCTGTTGCTACTTCAAATTTATCTAGCCTATATAATGCTGACGTTAACCAACTCAACTTAACTTCAAATTTATCATCCACCCGAGAAGACCAGTGTTCATGTCAACATGAAATTTTGATCTCACGCCAAATAATAGTTTTTGGTCCGTGATAGTTTTTTGTTGTTGATGTTGTAACCTAAAAAAAATAAATTCAGTTATACTGATTAATACACCGCACACATAGTTAGCTTCTCTCTTAATATTTGCTCGTTTGCCCTTTTTCCTCGCTATTAAAATATAATTTTATTCAGAATATATTAAGTCATGTACACTATACATTTATAACTTAAAATAAATTCTTAGAAATAATTTTAAGTCCCCTGTTTCCTCGTGCCTTATCAATTCGTGTACACCAGTTACTACCGAAACTGCCAGAGTTTTACATGCACATTAATTATGTGTCTGAGCGACGTCGCTTGGGGTTGGTGATGTTTGTAACTGAAAACATCTGATAAACGCCTATGTGCTGATGAAATTTCAACGGCACACTTTTTTGACACAATCTCTTTCAATCAAAAATTAAAATGTTGAACGGGTCAACGTATATAAAAAAAAAATACAATAAAGGTGAACAGCAGGGGCATCAGACCTATGTGCTGATGAAATTTCAACGGCACACTTTTTTGACACAATCTCTTTCAATCAAAAAATAAAATGTTGAACGGGTCAACGTATATAAAAAAAATACAATAAAGGTGAACAGCAGGGGCATCAGTGGAGAACGATACTAAAACGCGTGATCAGTGCATGTGTAACAAAGTCTATTTCTTTAGAGGACACATAGAATTGATTGTGTAACAAAAATTGCTGCCTCAATAAAAATCAGAATAGTCTGGTTGGGGTCCTTAAATATCCCCTAGATCGTTTTTTGTCGGCCGACAGACAGATTGTAACGTCTGTTTTCCAAATATTTTTTGGCGACGAAAACCAAAAGAAATACATTTTAAAGCTTCTCTTTAACAAGCACGCCCAGGTTTCCGAATGTTGACATTGCAGTCAGAATATATATGCTCAGTATTTATATTATAATTTAATATTTTCAGCATATCAAACCAGTGTTGAGCTATCTTTATTTAAGCTGAAGACACTGATTTCTAGCCATAGCACTGGAGAGTTCCGTAACGTCACAGCACGGCGTAAGTTGGCTTACAATGTTACAATACAAAGTTACGTATATATAAATTATATATATACATATATTATACTCTGCTGCTACTAACTTTGCGTATCTTTTAATTCAAGTAACTAATCATTCTCGTATTGATAATAATAAACAAATAAAAATAATAATATTAATGATCTCTCTCTCTATCTCACACACACACACGTGCGCGCGCGAACGCTTTTCTGCGAGGAATTTTTCTGTGTTTGTTTATACGCTTTGTAAAATAATGCAACCAAAGGCTATAATAAGGGTATGAGGGGTCCCCACAGATTGCTACACGTGTATTAGACCCAGGGCCCCCTGCAACCTCAGTCCGGCACTGATCTTCACACACAGTTGTACATTTATAAATATTGCTTATTGTAGGCCGACTTACATCGAAACAGGAACCTATTTTAAAAATAAAACGACTATTATCCATCCAAAGAGATTTTTTATTATAAGTTGAAATCAATGTTTATTATTATTATTATTACTATTATTATTGTTGTTGTTGTTATTATTATTATTATTTTTCTTTTCTTTTTTTCTCACAAAAATCAGTAAATGGCACAAGTCTGAAGTAGAAGAAAAACTAAATGAGAAGGCTTCGACATCTCGGTGTTATTTCTGATCAGTGAGCTTAATCAACTTAAATTCTAAATCAGCTTAGAATCCCGGCCGAGGTCATAAGCCCACAAGGAATTCTTGCCGAAGTGAACTCCGCTTCACCCCGCTACTTCACATTTTTTTTACGCTTATTTCAACGCAAGACGTGACAGGAATTTTCCACCGTGGAGCGGAGAAAGAAAAAAAAATAGCGCCAAAATGTCATCGTTTGGGCGCGCCAACTCCGTTATTGATCTTGTTGGTTTTGTTATCGAGTCGTGCGGCTGGTGCCTGGGCGCGCGATCCGCGTTTTTGACCCGACAGACTGGCACTCCTTGGGAACGCCAAGCTCTCTGTAGTGTAATACCTTACGTAGGAACTTAATGCAGTGGCGATAACCGAGAAAGATTATTTTTTTACGGGAGCCTGGATCAAGACTTTCTTCTAGTTTTAGCTAGGTTTCTGTTGTTGCTGGTGCTTTTACTACTACTACTACTACTACTACTACTACTACTACTACTACTACTACTACTACTACTACTACTACTACTACTACTACTACTACTACTACTACTACTACTACTACTACTACTACTACTACTACTACTACTACTACTACTACTACTACTACTACTACTACTACTACTACTACTACTACTACTACTACTACGCCCTTACCCCCAAGCCCTTGTCAAAATTAAATCATTTAGATCTCGCGCCCAAATAATTATTTGTTTTTGGTCTGTGATAGTTTCTTTGTTTGTCATAAACTATTTTTTAAAATTAATTCAAAATAAATTTAGTTTATATGTGTAGGTATTCAATACACCGCATTCATAATTAGATTCTCTCTTAAGATAGGAACGTTTGTTCTTTTTCCTCCCTGTAAAAATATAATTTTATACATGACATATTTAGTAATGTACATCATTAATTGTTAAGTTAAAATGAATTCTTAAAATTTGTTCTAAGTTCCCTATGTTTCCCGGCGTTTATCAAGTCATGGACAAGGGTCAAGATTTAACCGGGTACCTCCAGTAAATGTTAGTACAGTATTTTTGCTCGCATAGGGATACCGTTGCTCGGCGCTTGCAAAACAACATGCAGCTGTTACCAAAATACCCGATTATGCGCTGCAGCACACAGGCATACGTGATGCTAGCGTCTTGTTTTTTGTTTGTTTTCGGAACTCACGCAGTTTCACGTGCATTCTCGCTGTGCACGCTGAGTAGGATGCAATCGGAGAATGCAGAATGCCAAGTCATGTCAGGACATTCACCTGGGCCCGGTTGTACATGAGAGAGGAGGAGGAGGAGGAGAGAGAGAGAGAGAGAGAGAGAGAGAGAGAGAGAGAGAGAGAGAGAGAGAGAGAGGGCGATGTAAGGGCAGCTTGAGGGATAGTTTGGAACCGCGCACTACGTCACGCACAACGCCGCGAAGTAGTGTTACTATTAATAGACCGCGGTGTGCCCTCAGTGTGTAGCGCGTGGGAGTCGACCGAGTTGCGTCAGCGCACGTAGAGAAAAGAGGGCCAGTGGGAGCACGTGTGAATTCATGTTGTTTTTAGAGCCAAAAAGCTTTTACACTTCAAGTATGGGCGCGTCAAGGTCTTGACATCGACTGTTTTGGAGGTAAGATTTTTAAGATAGTTCAAAGAAATTTGTTTTTTATTCAAGCACTGAAGTAGATTGTAGTACCACTCTAAACAATTTCCTGCGCTTATCGGTGGATTTGAAATGTCACACGTGGTTTCTATTCGTGATTTTTTTTATCTGTAGAGGTACTACTACACGTGGGTTATTTCTTATCATTGGTAGCTAGCTCACTAAAAAGTAGAGCCTTAAGTGATCATTTTTTTATTTTGATAACGACTACGCATTTTCAGGTTGAAAATATTATGGTGACCGACATTTAAGTGCCACGAATGAATTGTTTACTATTTTAAAAGAATCTCGTCATTTTGTTCATTAAAATAATATGTTTCGAATCCATATCCTGTTTATCGCATTCAAGTGAACAAATTATTTTCGCATGAATTAAAATGACCTGCTTATCACGCAGAAACGTAATTGCTCTCTCTCTCTCTCTCTCTCTCTCTCTCTCTCTCTCTCTCTTTCTCTCTCTCTAGCTTTCTCACCCTATCACACGCACTCACTATCTGTTTACCATTGGTATAAAAATCATCACCACTGATTGTAGGTTAGTAGAATGAAAAACAGGCTTGTTGATGCAGCTTGAAGCGACACTTCGTGTTTGTTTTTGATATTATGTGTGGACAAAAGCTCCACCCTAGTTTAAAAAAAACTGCTTAGTGCTTGATGCAAACATAGATGTTCATTTTATAATATACTGGCTAACCAGTGCAACACAGGTAAGTGTTTTGTATAGGATGTTTTGTGTAAATTTATACATTATTTTGAACATTTATGGTGGATATTCAATTTATCTGTTCTATCAATCATAATTTTCATTCTAAAAACGCTGTTCACTGCATGACTTGGTTAATTGCACGTTTATAATAATATATATTATTTAAGTCCTTCTTACACCAAATCATCCCAGAGGACTGTTTATTACATACAAATAAGCTAATGCCAACCGTTATTTTTTGTATTTATTTAATGAAAACTGCACAACTTATTGTAATTTATGTCTTGTGTTACAACACACACCAAAAGGTATTGTTTAAAGTAAAGAACATGACGGGAAACGCCTTTCTGAGACTATTTGCTGAATCTTTAGTTTTGGTTACGATCTATAGTTCTTTCAATGCTTAAGACAAAAACAGCTTTTTATTGGCATGTTGACAGAAGTTAATTTACAGTCGTAGTTAACATTTAATGTTAAGGGGTTTGCTATGACGTGATTGCCGATTTGTTTGTTAACTACAGTCTACGTGTAGGATAATTATTCTCTTTACTCTTATGGTTATCTATTGATAATTTGTGATCAATTATCGTATTCGGACTGTCTAGTGTGTGCAAATTGTGATTATGTGAGGGGGAGAATGGAACTGACATTAATAAGAATTACCTTATAATTCCTTTTTGGGGGAATTGTACAATTACTTTTATCAGTAGCCTAGTAGTACTTGCTGCATTTTTTCAATACTTATACTTGTGCCAATGACCATGATTTTATTTTTAAATTCATAATGAAAAAATAAGTAATTTCGAGTCTGATAAAGTCTGATAAAGTTCTTAGTTATTGCACAGGGTTGTTTAGACTTCGTAGGTTAAGCGATTGTTGGTGGGATCGATAAACGGCACATGTTTCGGCCATTCAACCAAAGCCAGCCATTTGCTCCTACGCACGTGTACTACCTGTATTTCACTTAGCAGTTTGATCTCGGTCCCATTCTTAATACGTGGACTTTACAAAGGGCCTCATTGAGCCGGAAAACAATTGACTCATGCTCTCCCAAATGGATACTTATGTACTTTTTTTTAATACATGTACTACTACTACTACTACTACTACTACTACTACTACTACTACTACTACTACTACTACTACCGGGGGTGCGGTGGCCCAGGGGTAGAACATCGGCTTCCGACGCAAAAGGTCCCGAGTTCGAATCCTAACTGTTGCAATCCCTACTGGTTGGGTCGGTGTCAGTATAATGTGACCGGCTGAGACAGGAGTCATGGTATCCCCACCCTGTCTCGTGTGTGGCAGCACATAAAATTGTCAGACGTCCGTCTTGGGGCCCGTCCACGATATAGCCTATAAGTTGCTGATGTTGGACGTTAAAACCCAACCAACCAACCAACTACTACTACTACTACTACTACTACTACTACTACTACTACTACTACTACTACTACTACTACTACTACTTCTACTACTAATCATATCTATTGATATGTCGCTTTTCCTTAAGAAATCAAGCTCAAAGCACTTAACGTAATACGCCACAAGCACGCATGTACGCAATTAATTCTACAGACAGGTTAAATACAAAATCCTGAAAGCTACATACATGTATTATGATAATTTATTTGGCAAACGGTCTCCGTGTTTTGCTTGGTTAGTTATTGCTTATCCAAATTTGAGAACAAGAGAGGCAGGTCTCAGGTTGAGTTGCCCTCTCTTGTTACCAATAATTATGCACTCATTTCAAATACATGTAGTTCTGTTCTACAATTTACAATGACATTCTAATTAGGCAATGTATGTTTGGGACTGCAAAAAATGTTAAGTTAGTTCGCTTAAACCATTTTTAAAGCATGAAAACGTCAGTGAATGAGTCGGCTATTTTAAGTTTTGAGTTTATGTAGACTGTCGCACTTAGCTTTCAATTTCACCCCTTATTTTTTTGACAAATCGTTAATTAAAGTTGGTTGGTAATTAAATATTTTCAAGTTGCATTCTCAATTTATTGGACACAGGAGGTCAGTGGTACGAGCCCATAAAATTGCCAGTCTTGGCGCCCGTCCACAATATAGCGTTGGGCTGACGTTGGGCGTTAAACCAACTCATCTAATAAAAAAAGACAATACACATTAAAAGAGGATAGAATTAAGGGACGATCTAAAAACAAAAAAAAATAGTGACAATTGCAGCATTACCACTCATCACCTGTGCAGAATCACTGTTTGTGTGTACAGAGGAGAATTGCGCGATATCGTACCGGTATCACGCTATGCATTAATGTCCAATAATGTTGGCATGCGGGACGCCATTCTTTTCAGCATCTCGTCACCCTAATTGTTCTATCATAACAATGTCCTGTCTCGTTCTTTAAAATACGTAAGAAGTGAAGTTCTTTAAAATTGAGGAACATTGTACAACTGAGGCCACGACCCGCATATGGCGTTAACAGAATGCGTAAACAAAAAAAATATTTTGGACATTCACTCAGTAGAATAAACGTCGACTCGTGCTAAGCTTATCTGTTTTGTTTGTCAATTACAATTTAATTGATAGCGAAATAGACCAGATGCATTGAAGGAAAATAAGATGAACGTTGGTTTACAACTCTTAATTGGAAAGTTTGCGTAGTACACTATCTGAATATGCACGAGATAAGTCCTTATTTGTAATACACGTACATATAGTTGCTTTCGATGGAAGGTTATTTTAATATTTTGTTGATTTAGCATTTCCATATTCTGTTAATTTAGCATTTCCATATTCTGTTAAGCGTCATGTTTAAAATTCTTGTACTTAATGTGTATTGTGACAAAACGCTTGGCCCAACAAGTTTTCAAATGTAATGTATAAACATACAGTTGAGTTGGGTTCTTTACCACTATGTCTAACATGAGTAGCATAGCTATATCGTAAACGTTCCCCATGCCCAAGATTAACGATTGACAATTATATGTGAGGCAGGACGAAGAAACCATGGTTTCTCCTCTCTGTCAGTCACAAACTTACACCACCCAACCAGTGGCAGACAAAATCGGACTTCATTAGTTTTTTTATCGATCGTAGTTTTGAACAGCGGACCTTTCGAAACACCCGGCTTGCCTTCACCCCCCCCCCCCGGGTCAAACACACATATATACATACACACACACACACTTGTTGAACGGCTAGTTTGTATTGCTTCTTATTTGGTGGTTTGGACAAGGCCAAATTTAAAATCTAATCTTATTTTACAATCCGAGAGTGGCGTGCAAGGTCATTCGGTGATGGATTTGATTCCTCACGTGTTTTCTTGGGTTAGTTGAAATTAACGACCCCGCCGACCTTCTACTCCCGTGTTTACAAACATAAACATTACGCATTTACTTACAATTTCAGAGCGTTCACCTGCAAACTCTGCACGCGTAAAGAGTATGTGTACGCATTTTTTCTTAATCTTTTCCCCCTATATCTTAACACTTTGATAGCTGGGTGGGTTGACCGCTTTGTAGGCTATGCACAACGTTCACTTCCATTGAACTACTGGACTTATCGATGTAAAGGGCAGGCCCAAGGCTACCGCTTTCATCCTTTCAAATTTCCAAACATGGTCAGCTGGCTCTTGTCTTGATTGACGGCCTTTTGATATGTTTGGTTGGCACTGTCGAATCACCCCTTTATGTAGTTTCCGAAACTGATTGCTTCGCATGTTGTTAGCCACTGAGACCTAACAGAACCTCGTGGAGTCGGACACGGGTGTTACCTTGATTAATCTGTCCATATAAGACCCGAAGTGTCCAGGTTGTAGGAACTAGAACTCAAGACTCTCTGCCTTGTTATGATGCAATTTTTAGTAAGGTAGGGATCATGGGATGGGCCGTTATAAGTTTGTTTTTTGAACCATAAGTTGCCTTTAAGTTTAGCTCTCTCTCTCTCTCTCTCTCTCTCTCTCTCTCTCTCTCTCTCTCTCTCTCTCCCCCTCTCTCGATTCCCTTTTTCAACCTGAGTATTGTCGGCCTATACTTTTTATTTGATAGCAGTAGTTCCATTATTTGACAGACTGAGTATCTTTTATAACACTTGTGTCATCTACTTAATGAATAGCATAATGATCAAAAAAAATTATTTGCGAATCGATGACTTTAATGTTGTTTGAATGTTTAGATTATCTTTGAAATAACAGTCAATTCATCACCATGATAAATTCTTTCTCATTCTTACATGAACTAATGGTTTATAGATCATTTTTAATACTGCATAACAAATCTAGTTCATTTTCATGCCTTTATTTTTTACTTCTGTCTGAAGTACATTCGTTAAAAATTTTTTTTTTCCCGTTTTAAATCTTATATCTGCCAGTTTTTAACATTCAAACTGTTGTCCACCAGTTGAGGGAAAGATTTGATATACTGAATATGCAAAACTGATGTTTTGCGTTAATTAGTCTTCTTACTATGAAGAAATATTTTTAAAATTTGAAAACACAATTTTGGGCCATAAGAAATTGCCCTTAGAAAAAAAACCGGAATTTTACATTAAAGTATATCTAAATTATGATTTATTACACATTGCAACTGAACTCAAATGCTTTGGTAATTTTTTACCTTTTGTCTTCAATAGTTATGACTTTTGATCAATCAGATTACATGCATTGCTGTTGCGTTGGGAAAAATAAGACATATTTTTGTGTAGACTCCTAGTCCTCTGAATCAAACCCCATATCTATCATAGTAATTATAGATATTCATATTCAAATAATAATGTAATAATTGATGAAATGATTTACTCCACACTAGTGACTAGTCTGCTGCTGGTGCCCCCCCCCCCTCTCAGAATAATAATAATAGTTCAATAATTATTAATGTTTTCCTTGAAGAGGCTCAAAGCGCTTTACAATAAAAAAATAAAAAAAAAAACAGAAAAAAAAAACCCAACTCTGCAAGCTAAAGTCCACTTACACAGACAATTTAACCACTTCTGTACATACAGCAATATTCATATTTACACTGATAAACACTGAAGCATTTATTGTATGTGAAAAACAAATACGTTGTAAATGACTCCTTAAAGCAGCTAGAGTTTAGACATTCTGGAGTTGGCAGGCAACCTATTGCATAGATCTGGCCCATTGACATATAATGATAGAACTTGTTAAAGTCATATTTACATCATATTTTGATGTTTCAAGTTACAGTATTCTCTATTTATTTCCTACAGCCTACACAGATCTATCTGAGAAAGTATGCCAGTACCTGTACCTTTGGGAACCAGTTCTCCTCAAAAAATGACAAGATCTGACGACTCTGGTGTGGGTGTTCAGCTCACAGATATGTCGGCCAGCAGCGATTGCTCATACCTGTCCTCTGAAACTGATCACCTCAACTGTAAAAATGGTGAAACTATCCTCGGAATTGGTAAGTTTGATTCCAAGGGATAATGTAATTTCATGTATATTTAAAAGCTCTAATGAAGTCGTTATATATAATTAATAAATAATGTAAATATATGTTTGGAGATGAAAAACATTGAAAGCAAACGAGCGGGCAAGCGCATTTTTATAAGCATTAGAAAGTGACATACTGAAGTGAATAGATGTAGTCCAGTAGAGCAAAACATTTTTTTTTATTAAGCATTAGTCGGAGAATAACCTTGGACTGTTCAACGAACAATGAAAAAAAAAAGTTTTTTGCTTATGTCCTTACATGTATCATGATGTATTCCTTAAATTTTCTTCAAATCTTTCAGAGGAAATTGACTCAGACGATATAAGTTTGGAAGGATCGTCTTCATCCCTCGTACACGTTGTCTTTGATGTGTTTGGGGATCGAATCAAATATGTAAGTAATCTTCACTTTTGTGGTGCAACACCTCAGAAACTATATTGTGTTATAAATTTATGTAAAATTATTTGTGACATTTTAAAAATAAAAAATCAACATACAATTTTCTGTGAATGTTTTAAGAATTTATTTATGTTCATAATTTTAATGGGTTTTTTTTTTTTTTTTCAGGTTATCATGGGCTTTTTTGCTCTTCTGTATGCTGCATACTTTGTGTGTGCTCTCGTGATGCATGCCTTCGGAAAATGTGAGGAGGACCACAGTGTGATGCCCCTTATCTATCTTACCATTGCAATACTTGGTGGCATTCTGCTCTGGTTTATGACCAGCCGATTCAGTGATGAAATGGAGACTTCAATTGCCAAACCCGTCAAGACTTTCATAAAGAATCACTGGAATGTTCTCAAATGGTAGGTTACTCCTCCCCCCACCCTCTCCTTTATAATAAATTTTAGTTAACTGTTCCCCNCCCCCTTAGATTATATCTTCACAAGTTCTTCATTAATAAAATCAAAGAACATGTTTCATTTGAGTAATACAATACTAAATGTAAAAGATTTCATTAATCATGTGAAACATAGGATTTTCTCTTTGTTGTTGCCTAGCCACCTTGATTACCTTTTATTATGTGGGCTTCTGAGGAAGAAATCTTTGTCTATACACTTTCTGGGATTTTAAAAATAATGCCTAACACAAATTATCTTTAACAAAAATTCCTAAGTATCTCTGCTCTTCAAATCCAATCGTAAAATACTTGCAGTGTCGTTTATGAATCTTCAAGACATAAAACTGTACAAAATGTTAACTGAAACTGTATAAAAATCCCTAGGTTATTTTCAACTCTACCATTTTTGGGTGTCCTGGTTATCATCATTGGTTCTGCCATACAACAACCTTCAAACATGATGTCACTGCTAGGCTGGCTCTGTCTCGTTGCCCTCCTTTTTATATGCTCCAGAGCCCCTAGGAAGGTATGCAAATTTAATGCAAATTTAATTTTTGTATATGTGTGGGTGTGTTTTTATTTTTTTTAAAGTGCAATGAACTTAGCATCATGCAAATGAATTACATTATTTTGTTTGTTCCTGGCTGGAAATTATTTATTCAGAGCTGCGTCTTTTCAAGTTTTGGTGGTGATATTGTATATGCTGGCTTTTGAGTCATTTTGAGATCCGTTGTTTATTATTTTATGAAGAGTTTAATTGAAAAATATTGACAACCCCCCCTCCTCCAGCAAATTAAACAGAAGTCTGATTTACTTGTCCTTTTTGTTCATCAAGGTAAGATTATGGTGGACCTAGTTTGGGACAAAGTTGACCCTCCATTTGGTATTGTAATTATTTTCTTGCGATGGAAAATTTAACTTCATTTGAATTGAATACATTTCTTGGCATTGATGAAAATCATTTCAGGTGAACTGGAGACCTGTGCTTGGTGGATTTGCCCTACAGTTCTATTTTGCTACCATGATCCTCAAATGGGACAAAGGATATCAGCTGTTTGATGCCATTGGAAAGATTTTCACAAAATTCCTGAGCTATAGTAACTATGGATCTGACTTTGTTTTTGGAAGCACACAGGAACATTTTTTTGCTTTTAAGGTGAGGAAGCAGACACAGCAATCAGAGTTAAACAAGTTTGTATGTGCATGTAAAATATTTTTTAAGCCATTTAAATCTAGCATTATCATAATCTGAATGCTTAGGGAATAAGCGCCACTTGATTTATTGAGGCCTGAGAGACATAATGGCTTATATCAAAGTCCAACACTTTTATCATTAAAGGCATTTATTTTTTTATTACATTTGTGACTAAAGACATCCAAACAATCACACCCGCTTCCCCGACCCATCTCTGCACTTTATCTTGGTATTGTCAGAATAATATAAACAAACATTACATTTTATCTGTAATACACTAGATTCTCTGAATGAATAAAAAATGTACTTTTCTCTTTCAAAGGTACTCCCTGTGATAATTTTCTTCAGCTGTGTGATAACAATGTTGTATTATCTCGGTGTGATGCAAGCTGTCATTGGGAAAATTGCCACAGTGATGAGGATAACCCTGGGCACCACCGCAGCTGAATCTCTCTGTGCTGCAGGAAATATTTTTGTGGGACAAGTAAGGGTTTTGGAAAAGTGTAATAAGAATAATTCTTTTATTCATGAGGGCTGAGAATCTTTCGCCCTTTTGATCTTTGTCATTTTCGCCTTCTTCTGATCTTTTGTATGGAGAGACTGAGAGGCAAAAAATGTATGACTGATTCTAAACCAAATAATGGCCAAACTATTTTTATATGGAAGTAGTCCAGTAGAGTTCTTTAACTGCCTTTGGACTCCCTAGTATGATATTTAATTAAAGAGCATTCGATTTTGATGTAAAATATAGATACAAAAAATATTTAAAATAATTTATTTTTAAATGTAGGATTAGGGTAGATATATTTCAAATCTTAGACTATACACTTTGTACTATAACCAATGATGTAGAGAAATGGATGTATTCAAATAAACAGTGGTTTATTTATTTTCTTTTTTTAAATTTCAGACAGAAGCTCCTATTCTTATTCGCCCATTCCTTGGCCTGATGACTCGCTCCGAGCTTCATGCTGTTATGGTTGGTGGTTTCGCCACCATCGCTGGTGCAGTGCTCGCAGCTTACATCATGAAAGGGGTAAGCTTGCTCTTGGGACCCATTTTGGTCATATTATACTGTACTGTTATGTAATCATATGTACTTAGTTTTCATCTTTATTTTGATGGTACATGCTTCATTAATTCAAATTATCTTTGCATGGAAAAAAAAAACTTAAAATTTTAATAACAGAGGTTGGTTTCACTCTCTAATTCAGAGCTGCCTACCCTCCCGCTTTTGGCGGGATTATCCCGCTTTTTGGGATTCCTCCCGCTTTCCCGTGCACGTAGTGCAAAATCCCGTTTTTTACATTTATGGGACGTATCTGGTTGAAAAGATACGCATTTGACGGTATTCAGCTAAAAATCGGGTGTCCCGTCGATCGCTCAATAGGCCTAGTTGCAGCCATTTTCGGCAATAACGCCCGGTTAGCCCAGCCGTTAACACTGCCCATTCAACGTCTCATAAGGAGCGTAGGGATTGGCCGAGTCTCTTATCAACTTGTAGATTTAACGTTCACTCGCGGCTCTTTTCGGTTAAAAAAATACGGTAAATAGTGTACCACTATATCGGCAATTATGCTTCCGCCGCCGGCGATCTGTCCATCCGGGAATCCCATAGCTTTGTTTACTACTGCTAGGCAGAGAGTTTGTTTCCAAGAATCCAGTTTTGGGGCGACCGGTTAGATTGATTTAGACCTCAAACCAAGATTGATTTAGACTTCAAACCATCTTCGCTGTCAAGCACCGGTCCCCTCACAGTTCTTACTCTCGGTCTCATGATCAGATAAACAATTTCGTATTTTGTAGGGCTAGGCACAATCGCTGCTACTCTTTCACACAGACAGACTTACATTTACACTCACACACACACGCGCGCGCATCCTCGTTGGGCGGCGCATTATTGCATGTGCTTAAAGATGTTACATACCGCACACGATCTTTTGTCCACTTTTGTTGGTTATTGTATATTAAAATATCAAGAAAAATTGGCTACTTAAAAAAGAAATAAAAATACTAGGCTAAATTACTTTAATTCTCTTCACAGCTTTCACTTCTCTATATAAATCTTGCTGATAATTGTCGTCGGGATTCGGGAACATAGATCTGAGCTTAATCTAGATCTGGTATTTTAAACGGATGATTGTTGTTGCCTGTCGCTAATGTGTTGCAACTCTAGCCAAACTGATGCCACCGGTATCGATTAGAATAATTATTATTGTTAAAAAAATATTTTTGATGATGATCATTTTAATTACCCTCATGGATACCTAGATTTTCGATCATTATCGTACATTTACGATCTTTTCGGCGACACCCGATTTGTGATATTCCCCGTTAAATTGCCGATGGAATACATACATCCAAACACCTATCTGTCGTTCCGAAGTTACACTACATCTAATGAAGGTGAATCTAGATCTAGATTGTAGATTTATACTATAAATCTAGTTTGACACACGATAGTATAGATCTCTATGTAGATCTAATTCTGATAAAAACCGAGAGCTAGTGTAGTTGATCTTGAGGGGCGAACTCGCTCAAGTGACAGAGCGTCTGGTTCTCAGTGCTTAGTTTGAGGCCGACGGTTGGGCAAATTAAATGTCGGATTTGTACCCTTACTTCAGTCAATGACAATGGTATTACATGTACTTAGTTCCAATTGCTTTGTGCATGCTAGAAAGTTTACATTCTTTATTCAACCATCTTAAAATATTATATTTAGTTTATGCAAAGCCTGGATATTGCTGTTTCTGACGCTAGAGATAAAAATTAACAAAATTTCAAAAAAAAAAAAAAGAAAAAAAGATCAAAACAAAAACACACACATACTCCCAAAGAAGGAAGGAAAAAAAAAATGCTTTTTTAAAGTTCTGATTAAGCATTCAAGTGTCTAAGTCAATATTGATAGCTGAACTAAATAAGCTTGGCCATAGATTAGGTTTATAGTGACTAGCCGCGCTAAAAATCTGTATTTGCTTTCTCAAAAGTTAGTAGCAGGTTAACAAAGGCGTTCTTTTTGTTTCACTTCACTGCTGTAGATTCATAGATTCTAGACTAGATTTCTAAGTTAGCCAACTTAGTCTTAGTGGGCTCTAGTAGGCTAGATATAGACTAGTAGTAGTTAGTAAGTGATGTGTCTGTA
>RQTK01001653.1:0-59419 GCA_003991915.1 Elysia chlorotica
GGTTACCGACTTGAACCTCTAGTTTACCTAATCGACATCGTTTCTTCTTTTGAATAATACAGATCTGTCCATCTTCATGCAGCCCTTGCTGTTTTTTATGCCAAATTCATAGCTGCCAACCAGTACGTATAATACGTATTTAGTACGTATTCGACCTCCCGAGTACGTCAGTCCGTATCTGGTTTCAAAAATACGTATTTGACGATATTCAGCTAAAAATCTGACGTCCCGTCGATCGCTCAGTGCTTGCTGCCATTTTCGGCAATAACGCCTGGTTAGCCCAGCCGTTAACACCGCCCATTCACGTTTTCAACGTCTCATAAGAAGCGTAGGGATCGGCCGAGTCTCTTATCAACTTGTAGATTTAACGTTCACTCGCGGCTCTTTTCGGTAAAAAATACGGTAAATAGTGTACCACTATAGCGGCAATTATGCCTCCGCCGCCGGCGATAGAGTTTGCTTCCAAGAATCCACTTTTGGGGCGACCAGTTCTGATTTAGACTTCAAACCATCTTCGCTGTCAAGCGCCGGTCCCCTCACAGTTCTTACTCTTGCACGATCAGATAAACAATTTCGTATTTTGTAGGGCTAGAAAAATTTCGTATTTTGTAGGGCTAGGCGCAATCGCTGCTACTCTTTCACACAGAAAGACATACACACACACTCACAAGCATCCTCGTTAGGCGGCGCATTATTGCATTTGCTCAAAGATGTTACATACCGCACACGATCTTTTGTCCACTCTTGTTGGTTATTGTATATTAAAATATCAAGAAAAATTGACTACTTAAAAAAAGAAAAAATTATTACTATGCTAAATTACTTTAATTTTCTTCAAAGCTTTCACATCTCAATATAAATATTGCTTATAAAAAAAAAGTCATCAGGATTAAGGAAAAAAAAACTGAGAATAAAAAAGATATGGTATTAAAAACAGATGATAGCTGTTGAATGAAGCAAAAGAATAGCAACTCAAGCCAAACTGATGCCAAAAAACCAAAGTTATAGATTAGAATTATAGTTAAAAAAAATTTTTAAATAATAATCATTTTAATTACCCATATGGACATCTAGATTTGCGATCATTTTCGTACAATTACGATATTTTCGGCGACACCCGATTTGCGGCATTCCCCGTTAAATTGCCGATGGAATACATACATCCAAACAAACCTATCTGTCGTTCCGAAGTGACACTACATCTAATGAAGATGAATCTAGATCTAGATTGTAGCTTAATATAATAAAACTAGTTAACATAAAATGGTATAGATCTAAATCTAATTCTGATAAAAAACGAGAACTAGTGTAGTTGAAATTAAGGGGCAAACTGGATCAAGTGCCAGAGCATCTGGTTCTCAGTGCTTAGTTTGAGGCCGACGGTTGGGCAATTTAAATGTCGGATTTGGTTACTTTAGCCAATGACAATGGTATTAGTTCCAATTGCTTTGGGCATGCTAGAAAGTTTACATTCTTTATTCAACCTCCTTAAAATATTATATTTAGTTTATGCAAAGCGTGGATATTGCTGACGTGGTGTTGAAAATGAAAATCAACAAAATTAAAAAAAAAAAAAAGATCAAAACAAAAGCACACACATACTCCCAAAAAAGGAAGGGAAAAAAGCGTTTCTTTAAAGTTATGATTAAGCATACAAGTGTTAAAGTCAATATTGATAGCTGAACTAAATTTAATTATAAGCTTGGTCATCAATTAGGTTTGCAGTGACTAACCGCGCTAAAAATCTGTATTTGCTTTCTCAAAAGTTGGCAGCTATGCAAATTGATTCGAGCTAGGATGTGCGTGATCTGACTAGGATCTATTGGCTATTTTAATAAAGGAGCCTTGGCCAAACCGTTATTAGCTTATTGATAATTTGGTAAGTGAATTTAACATGCGCACTCCTCTGGTAACGTTTACACAAAAAAATAATCGAGTTATAGATCTAGCTATTCTGCATCTAATATTATTTATTGCTAAATTCACATAAACTGGATCTATATGTGGATTTTTGCTAATTATGTTCCGATATGATATTTGCATGTTTTACTCAAATCTTTTAAAAAAAGACCAAGAAAATGGTGTTTATTCCTTCATGAAATGGACGTACACAACACAATTAGAAATTTACAGAAATTCTGATTACCGGTAATGAAATTAGAGCAGATGTAGAGTAAAAATAAACCTCGTTGAGGCGGTTAAAAGTACATTTATAACACAAAAACAATAGGTCTAACTGGAATTCAGTAAAGAAGAAAATGCGTTGTGCACTGTTAACCTGCAATTATCTGTTAGCGAGGTTCGCTATTTCCTTTAATAAATGTAACCATAATCTATGCAAGGACACTCTCAGAGCCTCTTTAAACGGGTGAAAATCTTGGAAATTTTCAGCTCCAGTGGGGCGACACCTCCCTGACCCCTGACCCCCCTCTTGAACCACCACCAAAGTTCCGGAAATTTCACCAGGTCTGGGTGGCATTCCTGTTATCAACCTCTGACTTCTTTAATATAAACATAAGCCGCTCGAATAATAATTGTCTACCAAGCACTTTTTGCTCTCAGGGTGACCATATAAAAGATCCCCATTCATTTCATATAATTTGATGGCATTGATGATTTCCTTAATTTTGCTGATGGTTATATTTTCACTGTTGACAATCTCATGGTCGGGCAATATTCTGAGCTGATTTGTGCGCCAATTTTTCTTTATCAAATATGTATACTCAAGAGGTTGGTGCAGCAGACTATGCCAGACTTACTGTGTTTGTGATCTCTTTCCACAAAGTTTTTTAAATTAAGTTTTGCATAAACCTTCAATAAAAATTTCAATAAGAAATTTTGGAATAACGATAGGTCTGAAAATTCCGGCTTTTTGTCTCTATTTGCGACTATATTTAATTTGGAAATAACGAGAGCCTAAGTCAGATAACCCTGCTAATAACGGCAAGTTTCTGAATAGATTTGCTCTAAACCCATCCCCAACATAGAGTGAAAAAACTGGATAAATGTGCTGAATAGTATATATCTCATTTTGGCACTTCAAACTTGCACACATATGGTAATCCACCAGAGCCCCCAGCCCAGTCCTTGCACATTTCCCTGATGTAGCTGACAAAAGTGACATTAGCAATAACCCCAACTTCCCCTACAGGCACCTTACTCTTGTTATATTATCAAAGTAAACAAATCTGCACAGTGCGATGCTAGACTGTGGAAGATCCCTAGTACTTGTAGTAGTACTGTTTTATAATCACCAATTCGCTTTACATCAATAAAACCATTAAGTTTTATCGCCTTGCACCACCCTCTCACAAAACTTGTAAATTTAATTAAGGTAGTACATATGTAAATTGCTCTTCTGCTATGTATACATTTAGACCTAGATCTAGATAGAGTCTGTCGCCTGGCACCGAAGTTGATTTAGAAGGGAAAAAAAGGAGTGTGGTACTTGAAAAACCGTGATTTAAGTATGAGGGTGTAAGAACGCTAGAAAACAATGTAGATTTAATTCAAACATTTATTGTTATGGACAGATCGAGGCGTTCGTAGCAAAAGACGTTAGGCAAATCGTGCAGTTTGAGTTGTTCTCCAAGCTAAACTAAGGCTCAGTCTCGTCGACAGTCTTGGCAGTCAAAGATTGTCGTTGGAGTTGTCAGTTTGTCAGTGCGGTCGATAATTAAGTCGCTACAAGGGTACTTTTTTTCATCTTCCAATAAAATCCTCTTTGAGTCTTATTGAGAAGCCTTGCTATTACGAGAGATATTAAGAAAAATAAGAAATCTCGTTATTACCAAGTTTTACTGTAAATCTTTACAGCAATAGTGATCATGTGACAAATCAATAAAGTTTGGGCCTTAAAACTGTAAAATCCCCTGTTCAAAGGTTACAGTTAAACAAATCTGGAATAAAAGATTTTTTTCCTTCAAGAGCTTTACAAAATGAGAAAAATTCAGTGGCATTCGTGCAGCCAAATTCTTTACACATGCGCATTTAGCCTAGTAGGTAACCGTCAAAAGACAAAGTATTGAAGCGTTTTCAAAGTAAATTATCAACGTTATTAGTCACTATCTGGTATGCCTGGCTTCGCTCAGGTTTTGGGACACTCTACGGATATAAAATTTATAAAGTTTTTTTAAAGGTTATACTTATTACTAATAGAGATAAAGCTTGGATTTTGTGGGACACTGTGAGCAACTAAAATGGTAAAACATAGTTGTAGAGATAGGAGTTTAAAGCCAACAAAGCTAGATAAATTAAATGTGATACAAATGGGTGCACCACTTAAAAGGGCATATCAATAGTCTTGATAACTCACGTTAGGATATTTACAGGTTTCTTTTTCTTTGTAGATAACATTTTTTTAGATCCATTTACCCCCTTTTTAGATGATAATCGGCGTATGTTCATATAGAATTTAAATTGGGTTCGAATGTTTTTAAAGCCCGAAAGATCCCCATTCGATAGATCTGGAATTCAGTATTATAACCCGAGCAGAGCCCTGCACGTGAACATGTTGAATGGAAATAATAAAATAAAAATTATGTGTAGATCTATGAGTAGATCTAGTAGAAGTCTAGATCTAGTTATTTGATTTAGCTTTTATATCCATGTTTATCCCCTTTTCGATGATAGTCGAGGTAGATCCAGATATAACTTAAACTGGGCTCGAATGTTTTTAAATCCTGAAAGATTCCCATTCGAAAGATCTGGAATTCATGTTGAATGGAAAGAATTTAAAAAAAAATTATGTGTAAATCTATGAGTAGATGTAGTAGAAGTCTTGATCTAGTTTTTTGATTTAGCTTTTAGATCCATGTTTATCCCTTTTTGATGATAGTCGAGGTAGATCCAGAAAGAATTTAAACTGCGTTCGAATGTTTTTAAACCCGGAAAGATCCCCATTTGATAGATCTGGAATTCAGTATTATAACCCGAGCAGAGCCCACACGTGAACATGTCGAACGGAAAGAAAAAAATCAATTATATAGATCTATAAGTGTTGACGTTAAATGTGTTTAAGAAAACAATAATAATTACGGCAAGAAAACTCAACTATTGAAATAGAGCACCGCACCTATTTGAACCTAGCCCGCTTTCACTTACGAAATCAAAAACAGCAATGTCTGTTTGATCGACGAATCAATTTCAATTCCTAAAATATAATTAACAAGCTGTAATTGTATGTAAGCCGAGTCTTTTTGAAAGGGGAATTTTTAGACCTCTTACCATCAGTTAATATATTTTTCCTCCTTTTTTTTTATTAAATGGAAATATCTTTTCTCTTCTTTCTTTTTAGATTTCTGTCTTTCTCTCTCTCTCTCTCTCTCTCTCTCTCTCTCTATTCGTATATATTATATCTAGACAGCTACGCTACTACTGCTGCTAATAATGGACAGATTTTATCCTTTTAAGCACATGATTTGATTGTCTCCTATGTTCCTTTTGTGAGTCCAATACGTCGACTGGCCACAAGACTTACGTCTGACAATTTTATGTGCTGCCACGCATGAGACAGGGCGGGATGGTACCATGACTCCGTTCTCATCCGGTCACATTATACTGACACCGACTCAACCAGTCCCATGCACTTACAGGGGACTAAATATCAGGGGAAAAAACTGCCAAATCGGATTCGAACTTCTTACCTCCTGAAGTGAAGACCAATGCTCTACCAAGTGAGCTTATTTTCCTTACTTGTATGTGTTTTTTAACTTTGATTATTTTTTTCAAAATGAAGTTGCTGAATTTTATTTTTATATTTATAATCTAGATCTATTAATTCCTTTTCATTAGTTTAGTTTTTATTGTAGATCTAGAAAGATTGTTTAAGTAATCCAAGATTTTATATTTAGATAGATTGCTTATGTAATCCTAGATTCTAGATCTAGATAGATTTTATTTTAAATTACATTAGTATCAAAGTTAGTACAAAATAATAACCAGCGAGTATTTTTCGTTTGGCCTACAAGCCAACTATAGCTTGAATGTAAACTGACTAACTTGAAACTAATATCTTAATGGTACACATATCGCTCACTTTGGTTATAAATGCAAATAATGTTTGTTTATGTCGGTGAACGTGCCTGTTATCTTTGGAAGCCTCGGTGTGGAGCGATAATGATTTTGCTGCTCACAGTCAATTTGAAAGAATTACACTTTGCAGGAGACGAGACTATAGCTGTAGTATTTGGAGTTGGAGCTGTAGTATTTGAAGTCCAGCAGCAGTGCCATTAGAACATTCAGTAGTCAATGACGCTTTGACTAACCAAGCCTAGATCTAGTTATTATAAAAGATGATCCGGAGATTTTAAGGCAGACTTTTTTTTATTTTTAACTATAATAAATGTATGAAAAAATAAATCAATAAAAAATGACCAGGTAAACAAAGTATTTAGTAAGATGTAGATTCTGTGAAATTCGCATAATTATAGGTTGAGCCGTCTTCGAGCTGTATCCGAAGAACGCCTCGACTCTACTAAAATATATAGATGCTTTATGCGTCATCGTGAAAAATAAATGAACCAGCCTAAAGCATTCAGAAAAATCCAAGGTACCAATATATCTAAATTTCAAGTTTGTACCTTGAGTGGTTATGGCGGAGAAGACGATAATAATTTCACCAGCTCACAAATATATAATAAGATAAAAGAAATTGGTATAAAATTTATTTATCTACATCAGCAGTGTAATAAGCGAAAAGATCCATCGTGAAGACTTATCCAGTTCACTACACTGGGTCAGGTCATGAGCAGTATTGCGCACAGTAGGCAGGGACGAGTTTCAGGGCTCAAGCACCAAAGCAGTGTAAAATTTTGTTTCAATAACACTAGGCACTACTGTAGGATAGGCATGTTGTAGTGTTAATTGTATCTATAACAACAGAAGTTTTGGGCTGACAGAAGGTCAAGACTCACTTCAATGAAAAGCCTCCTATTTTATAGGAGCTCCGTCATTTTTGAGCCTGCAGTGATAAAATTGAAGGATAGTCAGGGATGACAGTTTGTTATTATTATGATCTATGAAATAATAGTCAATAACCAAGTTAATTTGAGTGGGTAATAAGTATAATAAGGAAATCAAAATAATTTATGAAATAGATTGAACAATAATTGTGCCTAACTCGTCCAAGCATAAAAGTGGGACTGAAGCTCCAAGCCCGGGGCCAGTCATCACCACTGTGTGTTAGTACAGAAAGTATACTGTCCAGATTAATGCCTTGCACACTTTTATTGGTTTTGATAGCTTCATTGGGATAGATAGTTAATGTATTGTTTTATCTTTTTCTATTTGATGATTATCTGACTTACTTACACGTAAAAGAATTAGTTATGTTTTCATGTTGCCACTTCAATTTTTTACCCAAACAATGTTTTACATTTATCCTCTTTGGTGCATCATTGACTTTATATATATAATGTCAAATAATCCTCGTTTGTATAGTTACACTCTCCTGGTTGATTGGCTTAAATACGTTTTTATTTTCCTTGTGAAAACCAAAGTACCTTGGACTAGTAAATTACTACTTGTAAACAAACTAATTAAAAGCATTTTGAACCACTGCTTTTTTTTTAGAGTTAAAATCTATTTTACAATTTTGACTATTTAGTGATATTAATTTTTTATTTTTTTCAATGGTATTTGAATGTCAAATCGAACAGATTCTGGTTTTTGTCTCAATAAGTCAGTGATTGTTTAGTGAAATAAGATTTTAATAACTTTTGTTAGAGACTGTTGGTAGACCTAAAATCCAACTTCCCCACTAGAAAGTCTGCGATAAGTAAGCCAAATTTTCCTACTATGCAGTTTGTTGCGAGCACTGAAGATGCTAGACACTACGCAGTTAGCTTTTGGAAAGTTTCGCACAACGTAATTAGCACAGTGCGCACCTAGTCAAATTAGGGGGTTGTGTATGTTGTTTTTTGTTTTTTGCTTTTTTTTGTCTTTGTGTCCATTTAGTTGCAATATACTAGTATAAACGTATATTTTTTTGGTCATCGCTTTTCTTTAAGATTAAAAGCAAGTACGATTCAAGCGGACTCTGGTCACAAACAGCCAAATCTAACAGAGAGCATGAGCGAAAACATTCTCAAGTTGTGCCACCTCATTGAGATCTTTTGTCGACCATAAAAGATTTAATCAGCATAGAAGAAGGGTTTTTTTTTTAAAACATGCAAATATTTGATTAAGCATAATATGAACTTTCATTAGAAATGAAAGTGAAGGCCACTAGACGGGTTCTAGAATTGCAATCAATGACAAGAAAACTTATTAAAGACATATCCTACTTGTTGGCACAATATGCACAATCGACACAAAAATGTTCTGGAAATTTGTGGAAGGTAACCCGCATTTCAGATGTCTGTTCAAAGACGTACTGCAGCAGGCCATCATTACTTATACCAAAGTCAAAATTAACCAAGGGTGTTTCCTTCTAGCTTTGTCGAGTTTGTGGACTAGGAGCTGTGCATCAATTCCATTGGAAGCAGCTAGTTTGTCCTGAAAAGGAAAATAAGAATTTTAAATTCTTTCTGTGAATAAATTAATTATGTAGTGGTTTCGGCCTGAGAACCTCATGAGAGAAAAAAAGGTTGCTGGACAGCTCAGGTTACACCGTAAGAGGAGACAAAACCAGCCAAGGGGTTTGAAGTGGGGTGTTAATCAGTGAATGATTTTGAAATCATATCATTGATAACATGAATCATAGTTTTAGGGGCATTAACCCATAAAGCGTGACGCGCCATTTGTCTGCCTCGCTGTGAAAGAACTACTGGTTCCGCTCGCAGCTTCTTCACTGACTTAGCACCTCCCAAATTGGAACTGCGGGGTGCCGACCAACTCCACTGGTAGTGGGCCTTCATTCGTCCTTTATTCCTCCTTTTTCTATCACGCGAGAAACTCATGAGTGGGTGTACATGCTTTTAAAATGTCAACCATTGAAATCAATGAGTAGTTTGAAGGATTCACAGCTTCCCAGTCACATAATGACAGTTATAGCACTGATGATAGCCTGATGGTTGAACCATTGATGTAGGAGAAGATGGTGATGAAAACCATGCTTTGACTGATTCACATAGAAGTGTCAAACGCTGGCCCACAAAGACAGACAGACACACACACACACACACACTGATGTGAAACAGGTGCTGGCTACATTGCATGTTCAATTCAAATCTGTTTTATTCGTATGACTGTGCGCTTGTCATTGCAATTGGCTTACTTTTACACTGTACTGAGTTTATTTGGATAGTACTAGCCGACATGTGTTGTAACTGCCGGCGCTGCGCTTAAAAATCTTTAATCATTACCGTCTCACGATGGCTGCGTCTGTCATAGCCTGCATTCTCAAGCTGACGGTGCGGTGCTCGGTAGGTCATATTTTTTCTAGAAATTGGTGGGATGTAGATCGGCCTATTAAATTTAAATATTATAAACGTTGGTTTAATATGGGCGTAAAGATACCTTAGTTTTCAGGGCTCGTGACTGAGAGCAAGAAGTCCAGAATTCAAATCTTTCGTGTCACCACACTTTTTCCACCCACCGCCTTTTCCTCCATCTCTGTAGGAAACCTATAGGACATAACATAAATTTGAAGATTTCATTTTTAACAATATAAGGCGCCAGATATCTCTAGCATTAGTGCTGTGGATTGATGAGTAGGAAGTCAAAGGTTCAATGATATTGGGGCTACAATGTTCTAAACACATTAAACCTTTCAGTCAAGAGACTTAAGAGGATTATTGGGCGATGTAAAAAAGGAATTGAACTGAAACATACCACACCCATAGCTATTTAAAATTAAATAAGATTTTCATTGCCTGAAGGAAAGAAAGTAATAACTGGCTTCTCCTTTATTCCTCCCACACGATTAGTAATAAACAATTATTTAGAATCAGAAACAAACAATATAGTGAAATCAATGAACTTCTCAGCGCAATAGGAATAATTATATAGTTTTATGAACTTATAGCTAGAAATATTGAAAATATATCAGAGATAACAGCGCAACACTCGAGCATCAGTTAACCAGGTGAACAGTCCTGCTACAACTCATTTTTTCACACCCAGTCACCCGTGCCAGACTCAAACATGCTTCCTGCTTGTTTCCTCGAAGTCGAATACTGCATTGCAGTGAGTGATGCATACTGAGACTGGTCAACTGTAAGCCTAAACTTAAGCATAGTGAAAGTGAAGAAGGTCTGTTCTGACCTCATAGATTTTACTGCGCGTTAAGAAAGCTGAACTTCCCCACAACGAACTGTGGGGTTATCACCCACTTGGTTTATTATAAAGCTTTTTAGTTTTTACAATTTTGAAAATCTCTTCATATTAGTTATTAAATGGTTTGTTGTTTTTTTCAATGGTATTTGAATGTCTTGGTCAAATCTAACAGATTCAGGTCTTTGTCTCAGTCAGTCAGTTGTTGTTTCAGATTTTAATTTCTCTTATAATTATATTTCTCATTAAGAAGATGGAAACAGAAGTCATTGCTGTTGTTTGTTTTGTTTGTTGTTTTTTTTTTTTTTTTTGGGGGGGGGGGGGGGGTTCATCAAAAATTAATTGTTGCTATATTTTCATTTATCAATAGACCAGATCAACAATATGTGTACAAAGATGCTGTGGTTTTTTCTGTTCACAAATTTGTAGGAGGTATCTCCACTCCTGGTGAGTATACTATTGTTTCAAACACACAATCAAAGGGATAAATATGTTATGAATGCAATAATTTCTTCTCCATCAAAGGAATCACTGTTTAATTTTTGTATTTTATTTTAGATGTGTGCTTATTATCAAGTTATTTGCAACAAAAGCAATACTGTTGTATTTGAATTTGTTATCTGAAAAGTCAATTTTTTTGTGTTGTTTTTTAGTACCAGTACATTCGATAGGGGGTTTGGAAGGGATGTCACTGCAATTTCTTTCCGCAATTTGTAGTCAAACTTGGGGGGCGCGGTGGCCCAGGGGTAGAACATCGGCTTCCGACGCAAAAGGTCCCGAGATCGAACCCTGGCTGTTGCAATCCCTACTGGTTGGGTCGGTGTCAGTATAATGTGACCGGCTGAGATAGGAGTCATGGTATCCCCACCCTGTCTCGTGTGTGGCAGCACATAAAATTGTCAGACGTCCGTCTTGGGGCCCGTCCACGATATAGCCTATAAGTTGCTGACGTTGGACGTTAAAACCCAACCAACCAAACGTAGTCAAACTTTGTTTACATTCCAAATCTAGATCTAAAAAAAAGAATAAAATACTTCAATTTGTGTGTTCAGTATTTATTTGTATTGCACGAATTAGAGAGATATTTTTAAGCTGTCTAACTATAAAATTATAAACCAGTGTAGACTGTAGCAGCATAGGGGCAAATTGTGTTTCTCACTGATGATTCTTTGAACTAAGTAGCGCTGTTGTCCTGTCGTATTTGGGGTTGAAGTGTTGGTTTTCGGGGATTGGATTTTTTTTTTTCACTTTTTTAATTCCTGTGGTTGGGGCAATTTTGATATATCTGACAACAAGCTCTTTCCATTTCTGTATGTCCTGTGCTTTCCTAATCCTCAAATTCTCCTAATTACTACTGTTCACTTTGTCATTTAGTTGTAGTTGCAGTTGAGTTGGTTTTACGTTCAACGTCAGCACTATATAGACTAAATTGTGGATGGTCCCCAAAACTGACGTCTGACAATTTTATGTGCTGGCCCAACCGGTCGTATTATACTGACACTGACCCAACTAGTAGGGGGCGAAATTGCCAGGGCTCGAACCACGGACATTCTACGTTGGAAGCCGATGTTCTACCTTAGGGCTACTGCGCTCCCCTGAGATGTAATTTTATCCTTCCATCCACTTTCTGCCTTCTTCTTTCTCTCTTCCCCTGTATGATTGTTTTGGCAAGTCTTGTGGATCTTCTGGCACGTCCATACTATTTTAATTTTTGTCTTTTTACAGTCCTTATAATGTCCAAAAGTGTTTTTGGCTCAGTTCCATTGTGAAGCATTTGAATGAAATTTCAAGGAACATGTGATAACATCTTATCTCTGCTGCCTGAGTTAAATTCTCCTGTAAATTTTTTTGATTCACAGGCTTAAGGAAACATCAAAATAATCAGTAAGGGCATCAGTCTGATTTTCATGTTGAGATCTGTAGTCAACTACAAAATTATATTGCTTATTATGTTTTACAGTTTAATTCACTAAAAAGTGACCCCTATCTGTAGCAAATGCGTTGCTCACTGGCTATTTTGGGAAATTTGAAAAAGGATATTTTCATGATACCCAACATCAAAAAATAAATTTTTTGCTTATACAGAACGTCATATTGCCTTACAGTTGTGTGGATTTCAGATTTATATTTGCAACATTTTTTTGGTGAGTTTTTTCCCTACATGCCGATTTTCAAAAAAGTAATTACCTAAATCTAGATTGAAAGTCTAGACCTAGATCTGTATTCAAACAGTCAAAGTTAAAGAAACACTCATCGGGTTGTAGATCTAGTGCTTAGATCTATTTACTTTCTGAATCACATGAATGAGCTGAATCAGAATCAATGTTAAAATAAGAGTCTTCAATTATGAAAATGTCATCTTCTGTGTTGACTTGGTAACGTCTTTCAGACAAACAGCTAGGTCTTCTTAACACTTTCAGTGACTGAAAACGGTTTTATTGGCTCAAAATCAAGTCCAAAGAGTAACTTAAGCTGGTATTATCAGCTCATAACTGTAGACCTAGTTAGTGAATGAAATTAAATATCCCATGTACGAAGTGTACGAAACCTGCCGATCAAACAGTGAGGGTTTTCACTTCCTTTCAAACTAGAGCTGGAGAATGCTTTATACTTTCGGTGATTTATAAGAGATAAAGCACAGGCTTGTATCTTATGTCAATCATACAGCGTGACGTCATAACAACAGTGAAATATTTAACACCCAATAAAGGCCCAAAACCCGTGATAGACACATAGCCAACACATTTTAGGAGACTGAAAATGAAATAAATTTGATCACATCTCCTGGGGCATTTTACTATTCACTAATAATTTGACCAATTGTGGACACATTTCTTGCCAAAACTCAAATACTTTGTAGGTCATCCTCTTTAAGTTTACTGTGCAAACTTTTTATGAAATTTTGTAACTAACAGAAAACTTTGCAGTGCCTTATTTGGCTCATAAAAAGCCCTTTTTGATTGGGGAAATTTGGTATTGAAAATGTATACACCGTTTTCATAGTTTTCTTTTACGCTTTTATAAACGCATATAGCTCACAACCTTTTGATATATGCATATTTTAAAACTATGTGCAATTACTTTCAATTTGATATACATGTATATAAATATATATATATGTGTGTGTGTGTGTGTATGGGGTGTAAAATAAATGGAAGCTGTGAGAGTCTGTTATAAAACGTATGTAGGCGATTCTCAATTGTTTTTTCAAGTTCCAGTGGTGAAAAATACCAAGTAATTGAAAGAATTAAAGCCATGGTTTCAGTTGAAATATATGATATAGAAAAAGACGAGTAAAACTAAGAAATAGAGTGATCTCCCTTTCTTTCCATGATATTTTTGCATGCTATAAGCATACATTATTATGGATTATATTATAGATGCTAAACTGAGACCAAGATATCTCCGTTTTTGTAAGTATTGGGCTGACTGAGTATAATCGGTTTTTGTGCTGTGTGGTTTAGAATATTTGTTATTATTCATAGCCCCGATTTCTACATGATTTTATTTTTATTATTATTAATGTAGGCCTATGTATGTCCCAAATTTTACTCACTATGTTTAGGAGTGCTTATTGCCAAGAAGAAATTGTTCAAGCACCCAGTGCCAGATGGATGTGGAGGTGGAACTATCTTTTTTGTGAGTTTGTGCAGGCAAGAGTGTATGTAAGGGGGGAAAGCTAAAAAAAAAAATTAAGCCAATTGTTTGGTTTCTGATATTTATCTGCATAGTTATGTAATTACCACACATAAATAATGATGCATATTTAAGGAATAACGTTTTTAAAAAAGGGAACACTTCACTTTATGAATTGCACTTAAAAATATCCCCACACACATACTATTCTAGAATCTCAACTATAGGCCCAGAAACTTACAGTTTTCACTATTATAAAGACGAAATGTGGCACTGTCAATTAATAGTGATTCTGTTCAATGACAATAAACAGATAATCAGATAAAACACACATAACTTTGTTGATTTTTGCCCGTTAGCTATGGTCAAGCTTAGGTAAAACAGCGTGCGCCTGGCCAGAGTGACGGGTGTCGCTTGGGAGGCGATTTGTGCCCCTGCAGCAGGCGGCCTGCTGCTTAACTAAAATGCACAGAAATATTTAACTTCAGGTAGCGCCGTGAGTTGCTCTCTGCCTTTTTTCACAAGAAATCAGCCTGGGACCTTAACGCTAAGAAACATGAGCTTCTGAGCTCAATACTGCTATTTTCAGGGGAGTAATTATCTTGGATCAGATTCTCGCACTATAAGCAATGTTTATGTTTCGTCAGGTATAAAAAGAGATCTGAAAGGAGGGAACTACAAAAATAAAAAAAGTTATATGCATAAAGTATGACTGGAAGTAAGATGTAGTATTTGGGGGGTAGCTCTCCGCTCTAGCCATTGCAGTTGGGTGGATGTCAGTATAATGTGACTGGTCAAGTAAGTGTCCTGCTTTGGGGTCCCATCCCTATAGTTTTTCTATCTTGAGCCTAAGATTACATTAATTAAGTATTCCTTTAATTTGGCACCTGATTTATTTTATCTGTCATTTTTAAAGGTTAGGCGCGATCACCACCGCTATCTTCAGGAGCCTGAGAGTAGAGAAGAAGGAGGAACGCCAGCCATTGTTGAGTCCATCAGGGCAGGCCTTGTGGTGCAACTCAGAGAGACTGTTGGTGTGGAAACCATTCACAGAAGAGATCAATGGTTGCTCAGGTGAGCTCATAAGCTGCAGCTTAAATATTTTAATCATTTTTACCTAAAACAAAACATTTTTGATTTAAGATGGTATGTAGGTTAAGAGGTTGAAGAAAAAACTGATACAAAAATAATGTGTGAGATTAATATCAGACACTTCATATTTAGTAAGACCCTCAGTGATAATGTTATGGGTAGCTTGCTCACTCTTATTTCGTTTTTGAAATATGGGTGTTTGGAAAATCAGCAGATAGCATTTTGACCAATGTTCAAAGAAGGTAACTGCTGCCTAATGATCCTGAATCATAAAGGAAAAATCATTTCTGTGAAATTTCAACCTGTGCCACACTCTTTAGTCAAACCCTTTCCTTACAAAGTTCTTGTGATGTGATCAGTTAAGAAGTGGTACCTTTTTACTGTCTTTGTACAGCAGCACATAAAATTGTAATACTTAAGTATCCGGGCCTGTCCACAATATAGTCTATATAGTGTTACAATTGGAGGCTAATTGAATAAATCGAACTCAAATTTTGTATTATAGTCAGAGATACTTTGGTTTGAAACGTAACAATATAAGGTAAAATTTGGAGATTTTTTTTCATAGGGTTCTCAAGAGCAAATTATGTATCTTAATTCTTTCAGTTGTTCATTTTATGTTAATAAGAATGTCTCAAGGTCATTTTTAGTCTCTTCTCTGGAGACCCAAGTTGATGAGTTCAGTTATATTGGCATGCGTAGAAGTGTGCTGACTAGTCTGCGAGCCTGTCCATAGAGAGAAAACACTTGTTAGGTTCTAAAAAAAATATTGTATTATTGATTTTGTAGTAATAATCAGAGATGAGACTGAATGGTCCAGTTTTTCCCCCTTTTTAAAGTTAGAAAAAAAAACATTGTTGTCTACTGATGAATCAGATTTTAGTCTATTCATCTAAGGATAAGATAGTATACTCAATTTACATGGCATATTTTAACCCCTGTGGTGCTTTGAAGGCCACCAGAACAGCCAGATGGCAAGTCTGGCATGGGTGAGTGGGTATGAATAAAAATGGAGTGTGGCATTGTTCACCTGGTTAACTGATGATCTTAAGTGTTGCATTGTGTTGTTGGTGTTTTTTTTGTTTTTTGTTTATTTCTAGTTATAAGTTCATAAAAATATATATTTCTACTGAGAAGTTGGTTTGTTTTTTTTTTCTGATTTTTGATAATCGTTTATTACTTTTCTGTGGATGGAATAAAGGAGAACTCAGTTATTACTTTCTTTCCTGCAGGTGATCACAAATTTTTTAACTTTAAATAGCTGTGTGTGTGATATGTCTCAGTTCGAATCCTTTTTTACATGGAGCAACATTCCTCCTGTGTGTCTCTTGACTGAAAGGGTTATGTGTTTAGGATCATTGTAGTCCCAATTAAAAGTTCTACAATACAAAGATGAAAATTTCAGCTGAGGATCAAACCTTTGACCTTTTTCTCGTCAATCCAGAAGACAGGAGTCATTGTATCCCCTCCCTGTCTCGTGTGTGGCAGCACATAAAATTGTCAGACGTCAGTCCACAATACGCTTATAATGATTAATTGGATCTGCATCCCACAAATCCCGCAAATTTCTAGCAAAATATCAGACCAGATTTTCGGACACCTGTCTCGTATCACAACAGACAAGCCATGTGAGGCGGTAATGATCAAACACTATTCAGCGAAGCACTGGCACTTACAATGCTTGTCTGCCTACTATCCAACTAAACTGTGTATAGTGTAAAAGTGAGCCAGAACAGAATGGAACTCAACATGCAATAAGGTTAGGCCTGTTTGACATCAGAGTGTGTTTCTGTCTGTCTTTGTGACTCATTGGGGTGGCGTCTGACACTTCTATGTGAATCAATCAAAGCATGGCTTTCATCAAGATCTGCTTCAATGGTCCAATTGTCTTTATACACAGGACTTAACACCACCAGGTTACCCAAGATCTCTACGTTAGGTATTTTGCTCCTTCCCCAGCCCTTTCCTTTCCTAGAGATTCAGGCTATAATCAGTGATATAACCTTTCTAATGCGAGTGTATAAAGGATAAATGAAAGCCCACAACCAGTTACCCCTCAGTGCCCAGTCCGAAGTTGAAGTAGCTGAGCGCAGGGTCAGATAGTTGTTTTGGCTTGATTCCATACTGCTTGTACAGTAAAACCTGCTTAATTGGAAGTTTTGGGAGAAGGCACAGAGAGAGAGAGAGAGAGAGAGAGAGAGAGAGAGAGAGAGAGAGAGAGAAAGATAGGGAGAGAGAGAGAGAGAGAGAGAGAGAGAGAGAGAGAGAGAGAGAGAGAGAGAGAGAGAAGTCACAGAGGGAGGTAAGGAGAGGGGAATGCCTATATAACCTCTTTAGACTGTTTCAAAACAGCTGCTTTTTTATTTAAACCCATGTTAAAATACTATCAGGCAGCTTACCGTGGTGAAATGAAAAACTGTGCCTAAGTTTTCCACTACACCTCTGATGTTTTATTGTGGAAGGGCACACAGCTGTCTTGTGTTGCTTATTCTTGTCTAGGATTTCACAAGGATAAAGCTATGAAGCATTCTGTTTAGTTGAACCAGCTCTTATTTTACAAACTTTTTGATCAGACCTGGTAATGAAGTTTCTCTTTTTGTAACTTTAGTGAAGCGCAAGCTGCTTGGAGCAACTGCCCTGAACTCATCCAGCTAGGCCCTGGCCCTGGTCCAGAGTCTCCTGATAAGCTGCCTATCTTCTCGTTCCTGGTGCTACACAGACAGACTGGCAGGTTTCTGCACCACAACTTTGTGGCAACCATTCTAAACGATGTGTTTGGAATACAGGCTAGAGGCGGCTGTGCATGTGCTGGCCCTTATGCCATGGTGAGCAGCTTGGGCTTTTAAAGCACTTGGCAGTTTTAATTTGTAATCTGTGTATTTGGAAAGTGCAGGGGAGGGGAGGGGAGGGAGTGGGATTCAAAAAGAAATGTAACGGCATACATGTGTGTTTCATTAATTTTTTTGTTTGTACGAACGGGTTGAATACAATGTAATTGTCTGTAAGCTGATTCTTTTTGGAAGGGAAACTTTTAGACCCCTTACCATCAGTTAATATATTTTTGCTTCCTCCTTTTTTTTATTAAATGAAAATATCTTTTCTCTTCTTTTTTTTAAATTTCTTTCTTTCTCCTCTCTCTCTCCTCTCTCTTCTCTCTCTACTCTCTCACTCTCTCTCTCCTCTACTCTCTCTCTCTCTCTCTCTCTCTCTCTCTCTCTCTCTCTCTCTCTCTCTCTCTCTCTCTCTCTCTCTCTCTCTCTCTCTTCTTCTTCTTCTTCTTCTTCTTCTTTTTCTTCTTCTTTATTCTCCTTATATATAATATATTTTCCTCCTTTCAAGAAAAATCTTTATTGTTACTTTTTTCAAAAATACATTATACCAACACCGACTCAACCAGTTACAGGGGATTAAATTCGAAAAAAAAAAAAAAAAAGCTACAGATCGGATTAAAACCGTGCTCCTCCTGAAGTAAAGACCAATGCTCTACCGAGTGAGCTAATTCGCCCTACGTGGAAGTGAGGTGCATTTGGGAGTAATTACTAAATGAAGGTGCTGAATTTTATATTAAATCTAGAATTTAGATCTATTAAACTCTTTTCATTAGTTCAGCCTTGATTGTAGATCTAGAAAGATTGCTCAAGTAAACCAAGATTTTAGATTTAGATTCTAGATCTAGATAGATTGCGGAAATCCAGCGGCAGCAGTGCCATTAGAACATTCGGTAGTCAATGACGCTTTGACTAACCGGGTAACCAAGCCTAGATCTAGTTATTATAAAAGACGATTCGGAGATTTTAAGGCGGACTATTTTTATTTTTAATTATAATAAATTTATGAGAAAATAAATAAATAAAAAGGGACCAGGTAAACAAAGTATTTAGTAAGATGTAGCTTCTGTGAAATTCGCATAATTATAGGTTGAGCCGTCTTTGTGTTATAGCGACAAAACGCCTCGACTCTACTAATATATATATATATATAGATATTCTATAGCTTATGGTGGTCTTACAACTTCCTCAAGGCTAAGTTCATTAATCCACTACAGAGGAACATTTTGCTAACCCAGCATGACCTTCACGGCTTTAGACACACTCCTAAACAGTACACACACATACATACTTTATCGCTATTCCGGCTGCATGAGATTTAATTTTTTTTTAAAGTGTAAGCTTTAGTTTCTTACAGCTAAACTAGGATATAGATTCTAGTTTTTCATGAATCACAATGCTGGACATACCTACAAATTTAGATGTAAATCTCCCAGAGTGAAATCCAGTGATTTCTGTCACTAGGATCTAATTATTAGTAATACTGAATGGTTTGATCCAAAACTTCTAAATGAAATGGCAGAAATCTGGGCTTTTTGTAATGAATTGAAATAAAGTGTAGCATTTTAAAAACTTTGGTTGGCATTAGCCCTGTAAGTGGGTTCTATATATATTGATTAAATAAATTTTTTTTAATATTCTGAGGGACCCAATAAAGAGCAACAATAACTTTGAATTCGGATGAGAGTAAAACTAAGGCATACAGAAAGTTTCTAAGTTAATAGGGGCAGTAGTTACAGCGCTAGCGCTCATACAAAATTGAGGCTTTTCTTTTAATGAAGATTAGATACAGAAATGAGCTGTAACACTTATAGGATGGGTTTTTTATTTGTCTTTGGTGGGTTTAAGGCAAATCAATCCATTTGTGCTGTAAGTATCCTTAATGTCTCACATTCCTTCTGCATTATTTAGGATTTACTCGGCCTAGATGAACATATGGCAGAATATATAGAGAACCTTATTGCCGAAGACAGGTGAGAGAACCCTCTACTGCTGAACCCTAACTATTTTCCTGGGATTGAAAAAAATTGTTCTTTGCATTATTTTTATTTGAATTCAAATAGTTACTATGGGAATTTTCCTTTGAAATTTTATGTGCATCATAGACTCCCACAACATAGGTATACAGGTACAAAACACAAGGCACTTAAAATAGCAGAAATATATTTTTAATCAAAAGTTCTGTGCGAGGATATTCTTCGATTTTGTTTATTCTATTAATGTGAGTCATAATAAAAAGTGAAATAAAAGTAAATATTTGAAAATCATCAGAATTTTGTCCAATTATTGAGCTTAATCCAAAGTTGGCATTATCCAATTGTTTTTAGATTACATTATATCTTTTCCAGAAAAGTATTTAGAAGTAAGTAAGAAAAAATTGTGTTTTGTAGTTTTCAAATGTTTGCACAGTCATTTTTTTTTTTTTTTTTTTTTTTTTTTTTTTTTTTTTTAATTTTTTTTTTTTTTTTTTTTTTTTTTGTATGCCATTTAAAATTTCCAGATTTTTTTTTCTTTTAAGTCGTTTGGATCGCATACATTTGAGAAGGCTGAGAGAGTATTCACATAGAGAGATTTTAAGGTTAGTTCCTTAATGATTGTAAATGTCATATTTAATATGTGCACCATTTGACTTGATGTGTATTAGAGATTTTTTTCCACATGTGAGGTATTGGCTTCATCACAGACATTTTGTTTGGAATTGTTAAGGGTTTTTTTTAATATTATTCTTTTGGTATGAAAGCTCTGTATCATCTCTTAAACCTGTTTCCTCATTTTTCACTCTATTTCTCTCTGTCTCTCCTCTTTCTCTATCTCCTCTTTCTCTCTCTCTCTCTCTCTCTCTCTCTCTCTCTCTCTCTCTCTCTCTCTCTCTCTCTCTCTCTCTCTCTCTTTCTCTCTCTCTCTCTCTCTCCTCTCTCTCTCTCTCTCTTCTTTCTCTCCGGTAAACATTGTTTTTATATCTATTTCATGAATTACCAGTGGAAATTAGATGAAAATTAGATGACAAAGTGGATAAACTTTAATACTAAACACCTGTAAGACTATTTTTCTCATACTGGGTGAGAAATGTAAACAATCTTACATGACCATGAAATTGTTTTTAATTGATCGTTTGGGGAACAGCAATAAATGTAAAATATTAATATGTATATTTTCCCTATATTTTTTTTAAATTAGACCAGGCTTTGTGCGTTTAAATCTACCATACTTCATGACTGAAGAATGTCTACAATTTGTGTTGGAGGCTGTAAAAATGACTGCAGAGCATGCTTGGATGCTCCTTCCCCAGGTCTGGAAGTTAAGCCTCTTTAAACCTTAAGATTTAGATTGATGTTTTAACTCATGCTTGGAATAGCTGATTTAAAGGCTTAATTGCAAACAAGAAGACTCAAGATGCTGATGTGTGTATAAAGTGTATAGCATTTCTTATTGATATTTTTTTTTTAGCTTTCTGTGATTTCCTTTCCTTATATATTTTATAATGATTTAATTTTCAGTACCTGTTCAACCCAGAGACAGCAGAGTGGCGACAGAAACACTTCCAGGTGAGAGATGGGATCAAATTTTTAGTGCTTTATATATTATTTTTTATATTTTGGGTTTTCAAGTCAGTATAGAGAAAACTTTTTTTGGTAGCGCCACACCTTTATTTTCTGAGATACTGTTCCATATCTTAGATAGAACCTTTCTCCAATACTGTTGCTTAAAAGGCAAAATAGTTCACCAGATATTTCCCTTTCTCTGTTGCTATTAAAACTGCTCCTTTCAACAATGAAATTTCTGCATATACAGATGAACATTTGTATAAAAACATGGTATTTTTAACAAATTATTATAATTTCCTGCTAATTGTGTTGCTGCATGTATATTTGTATAACTGTTTATATGTATTCATCTTGCAAAGCCTGTGCTTGACAAAATAATTTTCGATATGTATGTTCTTAATATATATATTGACTGAATAAACATTGAATTGAATTGAATTGAATTGAATTAGGGGTGTGTTTATGCATGTCATAATATCTTTTTGACTTTTCTTTACTCTTAAGTTTTGTCAAAAACTTACTTTAGATTTGTCTCTGCCCATATTTCAGACATTCAAGGATCGGAAATGGCTTGGACATATTTCTTACCAAAGTGATTATTTTTATAATGAAAAGACACATTTTATCTTGCATCAATTTTATATCCCTTGTTTTCATTTTAGGCTTTTTGTATAAATACTAAAAGATCATTTTTGACATATCTGTGGTTTGAAAAAGATATTTTCAAGTTGGAAAGAAGGCGCAAAAAGTACTGAAATTTTATTGGCTGATGATCACAGTAAGGCATTATAATTACAAGACCAAAGACAAGAATTATTCTTCATATCATATTAAAAGACTCACGTTTTCTAGGATATTTGTGTGGGTGCATTAATTAGACTCAAGTTATTTGTTTTAACTTCCAATCGGGAGTGATGTCTGAATTTTATCCCATTAAACCAGGTAATATTTTCCGATTTCATAAGGACTTTATTTAGAGAGAAAAATTGTCCCCGCACGTTTCCTGATTTTGCAATAATTCTTGATTTCACTTTCCCAAATCCGTGGGTCCTTGGGCTTTACGTGGACTATCATTGCTATCACCTTTAACCCAGGTCTTGAAAGGAATGTCAAACAACAACAACAACAGCAGCAGCAGTAAAAAATCTGAATCTGAGACAGTGCCTCAGCAACAAGAGCCAGCAGAGGAGCAAGCTGGGACAGTCCTCTCAAAATTTGAATCTGTTTGGAAGTTTGTCTTCAATGTGAGGTAAGTAGTCTATGGTAAAAGAAATAGAGGTATACTGTTGTTGTTGTTGTTGAGTTGGTTTAATGTCCAACATTGGCACTATATAGGCTATATTGTGGACGGACCCAAAACTGACGTCTGACAAAATTTTATGTGCGGCCACAAACGAGACAGGGCCGGAGGTAGAGGAAGAATGACCTATAAATATAATCTATACACTTGGGCAACCAAAATAGACAGGAGAAATTTAGAGTTGCCTGAGGAAATGGAGGCGTTGGGAATTTTGAAGTTCATGATAACCTATGTTTGCTCTAGACCCAGTACTTGATGATGATGATGATGATCATCATGATAAAGTAGTCTAATTTCTGGTTCCCAAGCACTCTGTCTAAGAGCGTAGGACCAACTTTACTTTGAATAGTCATGATCTACAATATCCTCATTGCAATGCAGGTCTAAGCTGTTAATATCTTAAAAACAATGAACTTTTGTATGATTTACTTTTTTTTTCTTTTATACAACTATTACAAGCTTTGAATTATTTTCATGTATACATATTTTATAAATTAAAAGTCTGATTTAGTCTCATATTTTCTTTTTTTTTTTTTTTTTCTCAAAATCCAATTGAACTAGACATTTTTTTTTATTTTTCAACGAGATTCAGGTAATTTCTGTATTTACATATTTTATATATTTTATAAAGTAAATGTCTGATTTTATCTCATATTTTCTTTTCTTTTTTTTTCTGCAGAAATCAATTGAACTATACATTTTTTTTCTTCTTCTCAATGAGATTCAGTTAATTTTAATATACATCTTTTATAAAGTAACTGTCTGATTTTATCTTATATTTTCTTTTTTTTTCCTGCAGAAATCAATTGAACCAGATATTTAGCAGCGGAGAAACTGGACATCATTTGGATGAGGCGTTGAAAATGTTGAAGACCATTAACACTTTAGTGCTTGAACTGTACAATGTTTTTGACAGGTACTAAAGACTCTGATTTTATCAACACTATTAACCCTGATTATCTAGTGGAGGCTCAGAAATAGATGTAAGATTAAGATCTGTAAAAAAGAGTACAAAAATTATAACGATTCCGAATGTTTTGAATATTGGCTTTTGTATAAGAGTATGAAATCGATGTAAGATTAAGATCTGTAAAAAGCCCTGTCCACAATATAGCCTTGGTGCTGATGTTGGACATTGAGAAATCATCTAACTCAGTCACTAAACTCTCTGTTGGACAGATTTTGAAGGGGAATTCTGCCAACGAATGAATGGTGTTCAGATATGTTGAGTTTACTCTGAGTTTACTCAGCAATTGTTTCTCCAATCAAGCTCAAATTTTGTTCCTATTTCAATAGATTTTCTTGATTTTTTTTTATGGTTAAGTCTGAATCTTCGAAGGCCATAACTGCCTTCATTAAAGGCCATAACTGCCTTGGTTGAGAGTAAGTTCCATGGCTGTCGTCCCCTTTGCCCACTGGTTCATCCATTTTTCTCTTTTAAAGTTTTGACAGAGAGTTGTTTTGGCTGTTTGGTAAGATGTTTTTTTTTATCAATGGCTGTTCTTGCAAAGACCCTTTTTGGGCAAGTTTAAGATATGTTTAAGGAAATAATTGCCTATCATTTATTTCAGGACCAAGTCCATTGCAGATCCTTTCCATTGATTTTAACAAGTTATTAACTATATTTTATTTTCCCCATTGCCTAGATGTCTGGCTATGTCACCTTTGGTCGTACATAACAATGCTGCGGAGTTTGAAAAGCTGTGCAGTGCCTTGAACAGTTTTCTCAGTATGTCTGGGGTGGTGGACATAGACTCGGGCACTCCCGTCAGGCCTGAATCTATGATGGCCTATTTCAAACAGACCAAAAACAGGTTTGATATTATATTGTTGTTTTTTGTTAATAACCATAGCAAAAATTATATATGTGTTCCTTTTCCTTAATGCATGTGTTAAAATATATGTGTAGCGGGCTGACAAAATGAGTCGACTTGCGCGGCCGGCCGATTCGAGATAATGGCCTTTTTCGAATACAAGGTTAAAATTTGACCCAAATTTTTTTTTGTTTTAATTGAAAATTTATCATGTTTTTCATCGAATTCAATCGAAAAAATATCGTTTTAACGTTTAAAAATGTGGTTTTAAAGCCTTTTTTATGAAGCCATTGTGCTAAGATTCCTCAAACTAGCTCGACGAAAGTGAATTACATCTCGGGTTAACCTTCTTTTACACCGGCGGATTCGATTCTTTCCGTAAAAGAATAGCCATGTTCTTGGTATCAAACTGAAGGGTTTGTTAAGACCTTTCTTATGATTGGTTCAAGAAGCATAACAAAATTTGAGTGATCCAATGAAATGCCCCCAAACAAGAGCACTTTTGGGGTCATGCATGGTTACGTGACAACAGAAAATTCGAGAGCTGGGCCAATTTTTTTTTATCGATAGTCAGCTTTTCAATCGTTAAAGTTCTGTTTTTCTATCTACCATCGCAGGTAGGAACTGAATGGTGTGCTTTTCTGTTCTATTTTTATTTTTTTAAACTTCAGAGCATTAAAAACTATTTAATTTTAAATTAATTAACATTTTATACGTTTTAAAATGTTTCTTTCTCTATCGACTTCGTTTATTTTAACGCCCGAAAGCAACGAACTAGATCTAGATCTACTTCCGTTTTAGCACAGTTTTGGTTTCTTTCTTACAGCTTACGCTTTCGATTCTACACCTAGCGCCCAAGCAATCGTTCACTTCGTTCTTCTTTATACAAGGCGGACACACGATCCTCCTAGCTTTTTTTCTATTCTAAATTTAATACCGATCTCTAGATCTAAATCAGCACCATGGAATAGGAAAGACTTGCTCGCCTTTTGAACCAAGCGCGAGCCAGTGGCATCCCATCGTCGGATTTGCCTGAGATTTCCCGCAGCTTTGCTGACTAGATCTATGTTTTTGCTGAAACCTGTACTTCAGGCTGCGATCTAGAATCGCTGGAATCATCATAGCGATGGAGGATGAAACAGGTGAGCCAAAGTTAGGGACTTTAAGAATTGGATAAGATCAATGATTTAGATGATGAAGTCTACATTATTGTTACATACCTTATGATTAGATCTATCCTGGATAATCCAAGGTCTGAGAGAACAAAGTTATCTTTCACTTTAAGTTTACAAAGGGGAGGCGGTGGTAGTCTTGGGGTACAACATTTTTGACGCAGGGCTGGTTGTAGTTCAATTTTCAAGCCCTGATCTGACTACATGTCCCCTACTGCCAAGACAGACGTGGCCCTGCACCGTATAACTATAAGTGTAGCAGAAGTACACTTTTCAGACACTACTAATAGGATCCGTCCACAATGTAGCCTTTATTGTGCTGACTTTGAACACTTAGCAACAAAATGTCCAACCTCTTGTATTGCGGAAGAGTCCACACGCCATAGTCTGGGTGTCGTCCAGGCTAGTAAGATTTAAAAACAGACCCATCTAGTGACATAAAGATCCACTAAGGATAAATGCACTGGTTGGAGCAGACCTCAAACCTGGGCCATTTTATATGTACATCTAAGCTTTTATTCTTCAATAATTGCAATTTTCAATTCCTATTTTGCATTTAGATGCTGGGCCTCTGGTCTCCGTCGTCAGACCGGCACACCAAACGCCTGCAGAGGAAGTATCAGAGGAGGATCGAAAAATCAAGGTTGAGTGACCAACGCAAGGCCTGCTTGTTTAACAGCATTAGGCCATTCGTTGATGAAAGCAAGAAGGATGTCCTTTGCCCTGACCCCAGCTTTTGAAGGACTTGTAAATTCTTCACACAAACAGTCCTTTTCAGGACTACCTTTCCATGCAGGATTGCCTTGACGGGGCGGAAAGGCTTACGGGCCTTCATATTGTGGGGCTTAACCAAAATCCTGTGTTTTCCAAATTTTGTTGAAAAATAGTTTTATTCTCTTATTATTAGGACTAAGAAGTGCTCTAGGAGTATAGATTAATAGTTTTACACAAATCTGGAACATTAAAGTATCAGGAATATTAATTTTAAATGTTGAAAATCATAACAATCCCCGTCAGTTAGAGCGGGTAATGGTTAACGTTTTTTGACAAAGTATGAAAATTAATAATAAATCGTCCATAAACTATTGTTGTTGGTCTTCTCCTGGATATTCTGGTGTTAGTTTGTTGGATAGGAGTGTACATTCACTTTGGATTACTTATAAAAGCACCTAGATGTCTTCTGAACAAGGTAAGAACTATGATTAAGTACCCTTGGCCCGGGTTTTTTTTTTTTTTCTATTTGTTTAAACCATTTCTTTTCTTTTTGTCTTTGGGCTTTGTTCTGTTTGTTTTTGTAAATTTTAGTTTTACTGTTATTGGATGCTAATACTAAGAGTGGATATAACCATGATTTTAACCCTTTCCAAGTTTATGGGTGTCAGAAAACAGGAGCATTAGGCCTATCTTTTACTTTCTAATCCTTCATTTTGTCGTTGAAGAGCGTAAGGGTACACCCACTACTGAGATACATTTGGTACAAATGTCCAGTATTTGAGTTATAATCTTGTTTTTATTTTGAAAAAAAACGTTTTATGGCTAAAATAACACTTAAATCCCTAAGACAGTATGTTTATCTGTATCAATAAGTAAAAAAAGGTTTGATTTATAGCTGGTTGCTATGCATTATGGCTCTGTTTCAATTGGCAAACTTCAATCGCGTTTTCCTCCATTTTGTTCAAAAATGGGTGTGTATAAAGTGTATAGCATTTCTTATTGATATTTTTTTTTTAGCTTTCTGTGATTTCCTTTCCTTATATATTTTATAATGATTTAATTTTCAGTACCTGTTCAACCCAGAGACAGCAGAGTGGCGACAGAAACACTTCCAGGTGAGAGATGGGATCAAATTTTTAGTGCTTTATATATTATTTTTTATATTTTGGGTTTTCAAGTCAGTATAGAGAAAACTTTTTTTGGTAGCGCCACACCTTTATTTTCTGAGATACTGTTCCATATCTTAGATAGAACCTTTCTCCAATACTGTTGCTTAAAAGGCAAAATAGTTCACCAGATATTTCCCTTTCTCTGTTGCTATTAAAACTGCTCCTTTCAACAATGAAATTTCTGCATATACAGATGAACATTTGTATAAAAACATGGTATTTTTAACAAATTATTATAATTTCCTGCTAATTGTGTTGCTGCATGTATATTTGTATAACTGTTTATATGTATTCATCTTGCAAAGCCTGTGCTTGACAAAATAATTTTTGATATGTATGTTCTTAATATATATATTGACTGAATAAACATTGAATTGAATTGAATTGAATTAGGGGTGTGTTTATGCATGTCATAATATCTTTTTGACTTTTCTTTACTCTTAAGTTTTGTCAAAAACTTACTTTAGATTTGTCTCTGCCCATATTTCAGACATTCAAGGATCGGAAATGGCTTGGACATATTTCTTACCAAAGTGGACACATGAAATATCATGAGCCAAGACGAAATTCCAAGGGACCCTTACCAACATCTTATCAGGTTGAAACTCACTTTTGAAATGTTTTTATTTGTGGATGTAAATAAGGGTCAGTTGTTGTTTTTATCGTTTGTATGCCCTAGTGCTTTCATCAAGCAACAAAAATAGAATAGCATCATGAGTTTGGCAGCGCTATGTTATGATTTTTACATTTCCAACGAGAGTATTATGTTTGATCTGCATTACAATTACTGTTAGTAATCATCAACCTCTTTCACACAGTGGTTTAGTAGCGGAGCTTTTAGTTTGCCGTTGACCTGACCTCCCTCAAGGGATCACTAGGGGGTCACCCTTTTGGGTTACCTGAGCCTTGGCTAGCACACTCACATTCACTCACTGACTTCATACAGACCAAAGAACGGGCTTCGTAAATTTTTTTTCGAACAGGTTGTAATTTTTTTTTTTTATCATGAGGAAAAAATGTATAGTAAGAAAATGTTTGTGTGCATTTCTAATATCAACATAAAAGCATACTTTTTATTTGCTTTTGAAGCGATCTATGTAAAATTGTACTTATTATACATGGTTATTTGTTGGGCATGCACTGTGTATAAATTGCGTTAGATAGAAAAGGTTGGTGATTTTTTTTTTTTTAGGAAATTAAAACTTGCAGCAAAATTAGTTTTTCTTTTTCTTTAATTGTGTGGTTACAAGAATCTTTAAAGATGGGGCATATTGCAGCCTATGGGAATGTACAACGGCCTGTAGCTTAATAGGTCTTTTCCTTTATGTCCACCATCAGTCTCTCATTTTTTTGCTATGTTTGCATGCAATAACTAACCCCCTACTCTACCAACCCCAAAACAAAATCCTATCTCTCAGTATAAGGTAGATAGTGCTGTTCTAGCATAACATATTATATGGTTTTGGTGTAATTGTATTATGAGAATGTCGTCTGTACAGTGTCATGATGTTATGGATGATTTGATGTGTTGTGTTGACTCGCCTATCTTACTAGTATTGACTGTGTCAAAACCATGATTGAGTGCATCAAATGTTGCTCTAACTGAAAATGCTTGTCAATATTTGCCTGTTCCGTGGTTAGTTCAACAACTGTGGTAAGTTCATGTTGTGTGAGGTCTGTGTATGCTTGGGTCTTTATGTATTTGTGAGTGTGATATGCCTGTCAAACTATGTTGTGTTTTGTTTAAGATCTGCTCAAGTTCACAGCAAATAGGTCCTTTACCTTTACTTAGAGTTCTAATGATCAAGCCAGCAAGCTCATCTTCACATGTTCTAATCTGAGCCTCATACTCTTCTGTGCTTTGTCCCTCCAATTTTTCAAATCTTAAACATCCCTCTAAATACCGTAGGCTTTCTTCCAGCTTCTCTTTCTTTCTATAATCCCTAAACCCTCCATTTCCTTTATTAAACAAAATAAAAACACAGTACAACAAACAAAGCGGAAAGTGTAAAAAAAAATGGCCTGATTTTTTTGGTTACCACAGTAACATTTAATTTTAACAGTAATTTATGACTGAAAACTTTATAAAAATTGATTTTTTTTCTTTGCCAAAAACATATTTTAAAGCATATAACATGTTATGTTTTGACCTTCAATATTAACTGAACTGTTAGAAGAATGTCTCCTAAGTATAGATTTATCAGCAGATAGAAAATTAGCATAGTCACTGATATAACATAATGGTCATCAATATTGGGCCATAGCTTCTAAAATTACAGATGGATCAGCTTGAAATTACACAGTGATACTCACTTATGTTTTCTTAACATTACAAATGTTTAAAAAAATGTAATTGACGTACAGGTTTTCTTATAATGAGTAAAAAAAATATGTTTTCACGTCGCTCGAAGCATATGTAATGTTTAAGGTGTTGATGTTTAATTGTTAACGACTCATTATACACAGAATAAAATGAACAACTGCGTCTTGCAGAGAATATGCATAACTATTTTTGTTCTTTCAAGGCAGGATTTGAGGAAAAACTGCCTGTTATTAGGTGGTGAATGTAATTTTATTGCCGAAATTTCCAATTAGCCCTCTGATAAGCATTGGGCGGGCAGCTCAACTCGAAGGAAGCTGGAATGCTGGCATTCCACCTGTCAGCTGCAATTTAGGGGGTCAATGGAGGCAAACTAAGAGTGATCCGCTATTGTATAGAAACTAAGTTACCATGTTTAGTTTTCAGATATTTGGCATCAATTTTTTATATCCATTATTGACATGTTGATAAATGGAAATGCATCCCCCCCCTGAACCCTTACCTTTTTACTTTTCAGGACTGTTTGGCCAAGGCAAAGAAAATATTTGCTGATGCAAAGAAGGTATTGCTTAAATCATTGTACTTGCAAATGTGTCTGTCATCTGTGAATTAATTTAGAGGAAAATTTAATTGATCACTTTTGACTTATTTAATTTAAATTTTTTTTTTTTATGTAATAAATTTTTAGAATCTCTTTTCTTTACACCTCCATATTATTAGTTGAAATGAAACGCTTTTGAAAGCACTTACTTCTTTTTATCAAAATTACCTAGGCAGATTTTACAAAATATCATTCCATCCAAATAATATTAATATGGTTGTGTTATATTCCTATTAGATGATGGTAAATCTTTTACTAGTTTTAACAAAAAATCTTAAGTCTTGAAATATTTTGATATGAATGTTTGTTATGTCTACAGCTACGTCTCAAGATCCCAGATCAATCTGCATTGTTTGATGCAGATGCTGGCAAATGCCGCTGGTTCTGCCTACCAAGTGAGGCGAATGCATGCCTCCTTCAGCAGCAAGGATTGTCTGCAACACCCCTTCCTGTGCACGCTTCACAAGATGAGCTGCCTTTCTTTCCTGGGCGTTTGGATAAATCAATAGCCAAACCGAACAGCCATCAGAGAGAATTTTCAAATGATTCAGTTACCACCGACAAAGCTCTGGTCAACAATCATAGGGTTTATGAAATATCTCAAGATAGCACTAGCAAAATGGCAGTCTGCATTGATAAAACACAAAAGTTGGATGAAAAAATTAAAAGTGCTGGTCGTGAAGGATATAATAGTGTAACCAACAATGTGAGCAGAAGGGAATCAGATTTAGAAACTGAAAGTGCTTCCAACAAAAATGGTCATATGAGTGCTCTTGAAGATGCTTTGAAATATGCAGACTCGTTACTTAAAACATGTGGCACAAGTGACACAGCCAAGGCAGTGGATGATGTGATGAATACTATTTGGAAAAATTTCGACCCCAATAACCCACAGTATGTTCATATGAAAGAGTCTAAAAATGTGAGGAGTCATTTAGAAGAAGTTAGTGGTGCCAGCAATCACACATGGAATAGCTCCTCTTCTCCAGGGGGAAAAAATTGTTGCTCAGCAGGCAATGAAAGAAAAATAAACTCAAATGGTTTGAGTAACATTAAGAAAGACCATGTCTTTGCCATTCAAAATGCGATGAATGAAATATGGGAACAGTTTACACCAAGGAGGCATAAGGAGGAAAAAGTAGACAATACTACAAAAGTTGAAGCAGTTGCAGAATTCGGACATGAGGGTAACAAAACAGTGTGCATTTCAAAAACGCATGAAGATTTTAAAAATGAAAAGGTTGCGGGAGTTTTGATTGCAATTAATGAAATAAGGGAACATTTTTCACCTAAAAGTTCTGCTCCTCAAGAGGACAAATCTCCAATTTCCTGTCCTGTGACAATGAAGCCCAGAACTGACATGGTTGCTGATGTGTTGAATGTAATGAATGGAATAAGGGAACATTTTACACATAAACAGGCAGGTCAAGAGCCTTTATCCTATTCAATTTCAGAAAATTTTCCTAAACCTGATGAAGTTTCTGGGGTTGTCAGTGCAATGAATGAAATTCGTAAAAATTGTACACCTAAATTTGTACATGATAGTTATATTGAAGATAAACCTTTGCCTTGTTCAGTTTCAAAAGATGATCCCAAAACAGACAAAGTTGCTGAGTCTGTCAATGCAATAAAAGATGTAAAAGAACTTTTTATACATACAGATTCTTGTGCTGGCACTGAAGGTTTCAAACTGTTGTCAAAGCCAAAGCATGAGGATGAAATAAAAAATGACAAATTAAATGAAATTTCACATGCAATGAGTGAGATATGGGAGCATTTTACAACTAAAAGAGAAACACACAATATCAAAGTTGATTCCAAAACAAGTTTTTCTAGTCAAGAGGTTGGTGATTTTGACAGTACTAAAAAGTCATCCAAGCAACTGGTTGCCACTCAGCCTTCATCATTTTCAAAAGGGATGATACAAATATTAAACCAAGGCTTTGAAAAATCTGCAGTTGAGGAAAAGGTTAATGAGATAACAGACTCCAACAGCTCTTTTCCTTCAAATGAGGATCTCATTTCTTCCATCCAAAACTCTTTTTCACAATTAGAGACAGTAAATCATTCCAACAATGGGTCTAGCACTGGTCCTTCAACAAAAATTAGCTCTTATCACAGTTCTTCAACTTTGAGTGGTGCTACCACTGCATGTCCTTTTGTGAAAAAATCAGTTGAACCTTTTAGAAAGGACTTAAAAAACAGAAATGCACCTCAACTATCAGTTGCAGGTGCACAGTGGTTCAACCCTCCAAAGCAAATCTTCAAAGCTGCTGTGACTGTGAGTACATGACATTATTATTTTTTTTCCTAATGATTTATTATCATTTTATTATTATTTTTTTTTTCAATTATGATTATTATTATATTTTTTTCTTTATTTTTATTATTGTTAAGCTTAACTATAACATATCAAACAACAACCTTTAGTAATGAGCACCCCATAATTTATGTTTGATGTGCTATATACTTCTAATATTTTTCAAAGTGTTGATTGAGTTCTCTTCATTCACATCATCTTTTTATTTTATTTCTGTAAATATTTCTTAATTAATATCACTTGTGCCATTTGTAACAGCTGCAGATTTGAGTTTAAAAAAAGCTCAAGTTTTGTTGTTGCTTAACACCTAAGGGATCGGAGACGAGTATACTTGGCGATAAGTCCTATGTGGAAAGGTTGAGAGACAAGTATTCTTGCAAACGATAGTCTATTTGTTATACCAATCTTAGTTTTATTTAAAATACGATCCAAACAGGCATTTTCCGTAGGTTTCACTCTAGAGATTTCATTTTCAACTTGAATGTCGGTTGTTTTCGGAAACTGCAAAAAATGTTTAAAAAAAAGAAAATTATCAGCGAATGAAGCGCTTTGTGAAATCCTCATGGAATGATGGATGCAGACCATGCTGAATCGTCTAGTGATTCAGAATTAGATCTAGATAAATTGATAACGAACCAGATTATCTTTCATCTGGAGATCGGGAATCTGGTAATTCTAGATCTAGATCTAGACCATAAATTCTAAGAATTATTTTTCACTCGACATACTTTTTTTTTTCTTTTTTTTTTTTCTTTTTATAAAAGGCTTTGGAAGAGTACTCTATGCTGAGTAATGGAGACAAGGTTCTGGTGTGCCTGTCTGGAGGGAAGGATTCACTCTCGCTGCTTCACACACTAAGACAATATCAATTCTATGCAAAGGGAAAGGTGTGTGTTACACTGCAAAGGGGACAATGAAAAAACTTTGCATTGCAGATGATAAAATAACTTACACTGTATAGCAGATGATAAAAAAATTACACTGCATAGCAGATGATGAAAATAAAAATTCACTACATAGCAGGTCTTGAAGTTTAATGTGGATTGTTGGGGTGATGCACAGTCTCTGTTGTAGAGCCCGGCTATCGGTTATATAATTATATATTGTAATGGGGCTTCAGACAACGATCCAACATCCACTGGCTCAACACAAATAATAAAGTCAACTCCTTCTTGTAGAAATATTGAAGAATAACTTTATTGACTATAAACACGTCTAGTAGTGAAATTTTTACAATGAAATCCTGACAGCAATCAAATCCACAACTGCAATAACAATCTGTGATCAATTCCACAACTACAATAGCAATCAATAACTGTAACACGACAGCTTCACTTCAACTTCTCTAATAATAGTAGTAATAATGGGAACAAACGCGCTCAGACTCTCTGACTGACTGACAACTCATTCAAACGTACAAACCTTCTATACCGATTTGTAACCCATAAGATTCGAGTTGTTCACAAATCTCGATACTTCTAGCAAGTACTCAGGCACGGGATTACAAGGGACATTACTACAGTTGATTAGAAGCACAAGACTGTAAACAAACCGAAACTGAAAAATAAGTTGTTTACCAGATTGACAGATTTCTGGAATGATCTTCACAACCGGGGCAGACAAGGTAGGAGAACAAACTAACAATGCATAGACTAGATCTAGATCTATCTCCAGTCTTCTCATCTTCTCTCTATCCATCTCTATTTCTCTCATCCTCCGTTCCTCTCTCTCCCTTTCTCTTCCTCTATAGCTGTTGTCAACCAACAACTTGAACCACAAACTTGTCACAAGAAGAAGAAAAAAAATAGTTCCAACGCATAGCAGATGAAGAAAAAATCTTGCACAGCAAGATGATGAAAGATCGTTTTACACTGCAAAGTAGTTAAAGAAATAACGTACACTGCATTGCTGGTGATGAAAAAAAATGAAATTCATTCTCATATCAAATCTTATTGTCCTGCATTATATAAATTCTCTTTTGAGTTTTGCAAATTTTATTGTCTCACTTGTTTTTTTCCTGTTTTAAAATTAGGGTATCCTATTTGAATTTGGAGCAGTGACTGTTGATCCCATGACCGCATCATATGATCCAAGCCCACTGAAACAGTATCTGGCCTCCCTAAAGGTTCCTTACTTCTATGAATCCCAATGTGAGTTAATTCAATCACCTTTTTTGAAAAAGGAGCATCTTTGTGCCTAGTGGATTTTTTATATGATGTATTTGCACAGGGTGTCCAGCGAGGTCGGATAAGTCGGATAAAGTCGGATTTTTTACCTTAAGGTCGGATGGGTAGGAAAAAGTCGGATAATTGCACCGAGGTCGGATTTTTAAAGTGATTGTGCGATTCCGAGCGGAAATACGAAACGCGTTTGCAACGAATACGCCGATTGCTGGAATCAAGTCGACCAAAGCCTTCCTACCTATGAAAATTATCGAAGGGACTTAGGAGAAGTAATCACGACGCTGTGTGCAATCGATTAATCTTTTCCTAATAAACTCATGCGCAGGGACTTAAGAGAAGTACTTTGCGTTAAAAACTTCCGGCAAGAACAATGTCCGTGTAGAGATCCCTCGATTCGAAATTTCAATCGGCTATAAAAGCGATCCAAAGTTAAAATTACTTTCAATGTTCCTAAAATCTATCAGAGAACATATTTTGTTCTTAAAATTATTCACAACGAACTTCATTAATTAATTAGAGCAAGTCAAAGATCTGTAAAATAGAAAATCATGTCGGATTTCTAATGGTCGCCATCTTGCCAATGTAAACATATGACGTCACACAGTTTTGGCCCTCCCACCGACAAACTTCGGAATTATTTTGTCTTTGTTTTGGCGAGGGTGGTGGAGTTTAAAACACTATCCGCAATTCATTACACACGGGCGGAAATGCGAAACGCATTTGCAACGATTAAAAAAAGAATACTGTAAAATATCAAATCCGAATAAAGGAGAGTTAACTACCTTGAGAGCTCTTCGGTGTTGGTGATAATTTAATAGGCCTAAAAGTATTTCTCAAATTTACTTTCGGTTTGGCGTTCGTCTTTGGCGGCCGTGATTGCCTTATCTTAATGGGAGTCACGAGGGGGTCACTTCACTCTCCGTTACCTGCGCCTCTAAGGTCTTTTACTGAATTTAATGCCCTCATAATTAGTGCTCTAGATTAGTAAGTATAAACAGTGCGCTATCTTAATAATTTAATTGGAAAAACAAACAAAAAAACTCCTGGTTTTTTTTTTAATCGTGTGTTTTTAAGTTTAACATTAAAAGATATACGTATGTAGATTGGGTATAAAAAGTAGGATAACTGACATTAAAGTGCTTTAACTTAAATTTAAATATTGAACGTTTGCGCCGCTCAATCGTGATACAAACTTCATGAAATTGGTATGTACATGTTATCAAACCTGTCACATAACTTCATTGTAATTCTTTCACCCGTATTGAAATTATGAGTTACTAAAGTATAAATTTACAGTTTTGGCTACTACAAAAAAATAATCGAATTGAAGCCTTTTTTATCGGAAAAATTTTTTAATACTTTCAAACAATGGTATTATATCAGGAATGTTTTTTGTGAAGTAAAATAAGTATATAGTAACAATGCCACTCTCCTTCGCCAGTGTTTGATAATGTGTGCTTGGCGAAACGAGGTTTCCCTCCTGAGAATGAAACGTTTTTGTTTGTTGTTTTTTAACTAAATTTCCAGTGACGTTTTTTGGGGTTTTTTTCTTGGGGGGGGGGCTGTTGTTTTTTTTAATAATTGTTTTAAATAGTATTCCTACTACTATTGTGGTGTTGCTATTACACTGTACATGTACTACATGTTTGCCTACTACTGCTACTACTACTACTGCTGCTAATGCTGCTGCTGCTGCTGCTGCTACTACTACTACTACTACTACTACTACTACTACTACTACTACTACTACTACTACTACTACTACTACTACTACCACTTATACCTACTTGTACTAGTACTCTAGTATGAAAGTACTAGCATTGATGCTGCTACTAGTACAAGAACTATTGCTGCTGCTGTCGTACTACTAAAAACTAGGACTGCCAGTACATCAAAACGAACACTTATACTAAATTAATAATGACGTTTAGTTATGACTATTACTGTGTTAGTGATGTAATGTACAAAAATGTTGATTAAACTCAGAACTACTGTTTTGTGTCCTCTCCATTTGCAAGCACATAAACGGCAACTGCAGCTACTTGTATGCAAACTAAGATAACATAATTAATGTACGTGTAATTCCCAAGTGTATAGACTTTGACACTAAGTTAACTGCTGAGACTAAGGCAATCTTAAGTGATTATATTTTAAATCCTTCAGGCACTAACTTAATACTTCTTTAGTCAGACTAAAGTCAACTGTGTTGGACCATAGAAAATAGTTAAATTTTTCCATATCAATATTAACATACATTTCAACTAAATGTACATATGTATCTCTCTTCAAATTGCTTTATACCAAAATCAGTTGGAGTTATAGCTGCAACACTAATGAGGCAGTTGGCAATGACATTATCCAACATTATGCGAAATACAGAGAGATAATTACAGGATCGATCGCTCACACTCACAGAAGGTAAATTATGTACATGACTGCACATATAGTGGTCCCCTCCGCCAACACCAGTGGAAATCAGATATTCTATTGCAAATCCCGCCTCATAAAATTGTTGTTACGCCTTCATCAGAATATGTTTTACCTACACACTAAGATTTTACATGTAAAAGATAACAATAGATATACAAAAATTAAACAGATAACTAGACCATGAAGATCAAATATCTAATTGTGAAATAAAAGCAACAGTAGTGATGAAATCAAATCTAGATCCAAAAAAGAGAGTCAAATAATAGAGATTAGCCGTAAACGGAAAGACAGAGAGAATAAAGAAGAGTGTGTGTGGTGAGGTTATCAATTGATTGGTAGGATTGGTAACCTCTCACCACCCCCACCCCTTGAATGAAAGATGAGTTTCCACTCCCACCCCCCATTTATAATGGAATTTTTTTTTATAATAGATATATCCTTAAACAATTTCCCTGGTCTCTCCAGGATTGCCTTTATAGAGTTTATCCATACAAAATTAAATATAACTATTTAGTGTACTTGGTAGGCAGTGCGATATCTAGTCTAAGACTCAATTTCCTAACCAAATCTTTCTGTGAATATCTTATCACTTTTCTACTTGGATTCTTAAAGCCAACTTCACGTGTTACCCGCTCACAGGAGGCCCGCAGTGCCAAGCGCTAATCCCATAAACTGCCCGAATAGCGCCGAGTACTTATCTCACAGTCTGCCCGAATAGTACGGGGTGCTATTCTCGCAGTATGCGTCAATATAGGTATTGTAATGTTCCTTTGCCTATAGCAACTTTGAAAAGAGAAGAATTAACATATTTTTTTTCCAGGTATTAAAAGACATAGTTAACTGCATAGTTATGTAATTACCACCCACATATAACACATAAATATAACGAAGTGTATTTAAAATATAAAATTAAAAAAAAAAAACGAATAGGCCCAGAAACTTACAGTTTTCACTAACATAAAGATAAAATGTAGCACTATCAATTAATAGTGGTTTGGTTCAATGACAATCAACAGCTAATGACATAAAACACGCATAACTTTGCTGATTTTTGTCTGTTAGCCAGGGTCAAACTCAGGTAAAGCAGTGCGCGGGTGTCCCTTGGGAGGCCATTAATGACCCTGCTGCTCAACTAAAATGCACAGAATTGCACGTTTTGTAGCGCCATGCCTTTTCCCTTGTACAGACAGAGCATTTCAGTTCTCTTAAAAACTGCTGGTTCAAGTGGTCTTCGTACTTACAGTCTATCTTTTGAAAAATGTACCGGTACTTTTTCTATAGTGGTAAACATTTGAGTCAGGTGAGGATTGAAAGATTAAATATTTCCAAAGAAAAGCCAGAAGGAAATTCGTTTCTTGAGATTATTTTTTCAACCATAAACTTCTAGCATGTTGCAATTGTGACAAATGTAATGTACCTTAACTATTTTTAGATAGTTAGCGTTGGAATAAAATAATAGTTGATGATGAGCAATAGGGTTTTAATATTCACTAAAGCTTCTATTGCTTCTTGCGTTTTGTTTAAGCAAGTCTATATATTGGAAAAGCTTTATCATATTGAGTATGGCTAATATTCTTGTGTTTTTAATTCTTGTTCTTTCAGGTATTTTAGAGACAGCTGAGAAGCTTCCCTATGAGTGTGCCTCAATCTGCAGTTTCTGTAGCCGCATGAAGAGAGGGCGAATCTATGCTGCTGCTAGAAGAGAGGGCTTTAATGTTTTGGCTCTTGGTCAACATTTAGATGATCTTACTGAGAGGTACAGGCTTATTGTCTTTTTCATCTTCAACTTCAAGTTTAACACTGAGCATGAGGTACAGCCTTTTAAAGTGTCTTTTTCACTTTCAAGTTTATTTCTCTGTGAACCACAGATCTGCCACTGATTCCTTTTTATTTAAAATCGGGCGATATTACATTCTTCTGATTTTCATTGGGAAATTTGTTTTTTCCGGATGTGTATTTTTTTTTTTCATTTTTTTTTTTTTTTTAGTTTCTTGGAAACTGAACTTTGTACCAGAATTTCATAATGAATCAAACATAAGAAGAAGCCAGTGTAACTATGGTATCTACAAAATATCTGTAGCTGGGCATGTATCGCAATTGCCCATCCAGTATATTGTATAGCTGATCAGTGAAGTTACAAGCCTCCAATCAATTGTATTGATAATAGGTATCATTGTCCTAAATGATGTCTCATTTCTGTCTGCCAGATAATCTGATCGAGATTTTAAAAAAATGTACAGAACTAGTACAAGTAGTAGTTGAGGTCAATCAAATTGACTTTTTTCTAAATCTAAATTTGGGAACTGCATATATAGATCGCAATAACTTTGTTATTTGAGATCCGTGCAGTACAGTAGGTCTATCTCTGCAAAGAGCAATGATCTGGTTCAAAATAGCCTTAAAGGAAAATCTGCTGGTTTTGCTATTGGTCTTGCGATAGGCACAGCTGAATCCTGCTTGTCAAATCTAGGAGTTGTGGAACACAATTCCGCTTCCATCCGTGACTCGCAAATTCGCAGGCATTTGTGTTTTGCCAGAGAGTGTTCAAATTCCATCCACTGTAGGCCTTAGGGCCTACATTCAGCGAGTCTAATGTCTTGGATGTGCGGAAAATTCGGGTCAGTGACCCTGTTTGTCTCGTGTCGTCTTTGTTGGGACTTCACATGGTGCTAGACAGTAGCCAACTTAGTGCATTGTGCAAGCCTGTTCAGCATGTAGGCCTGCCTACCTTTGAGGTCTAAACTGCAACGCATTTTGTTGTGCTATATTGAGTGATGGGGGGAAAATCACAGCCACACCATGCGACCCTATACACATGTACTGAGTACATGTATCATGATTAACACTGATACAATTAATAGATAAAAACTGCATTTGTACCTATTTTTCCTGAAAAATACCTATTTTTTGCTATGGAAGTACCTAAATGGGACTTTTTCAAGTAGGCAGGCCTGCATTCCCCACCCTACCGTCTTCCAGATTAAGGTAACCCATATCACTGGGGTATTGCACTGTCATATTCCCCTCAAATACACAATGTGCATGCTGTCGTACTTTTTACCACCACCCCACTGGCCCAACAAAATTGCCCATTCCAACAAGATTTTTATTTTAAGTCGGACAATGGAATGCTTGACACCTAACCTGTCCCCACAGAAAGTTCTGATTGAAAGTGGCTAAAGTTGCAAAAAACTGGCATAATTATATTAAAACAAAACAACAACAAAATTTTATCATGTTAATCTACTTTCGCTGACTAACACATTTGTGTTGCGATAAACTTGAATAATACAACAATTATAACTTAAGTCTCATTACTAAACGGTTCAGGCACACAACCCACTCAGGCACAAGTCTCTATTCCCTTCTACTCCTACGAGTCGCTGTTTGCGCGCCAGTCTCTGCTTTCTATAACTGGAAGCAAAAGAGAGGGGCACAAGAGGTATGGCTTAGGACTAGTGTTTGAGAAACTTTCGGTGACAGATATATTGTGGTGGGGACCTGGCACCTTTAGCCTGTCCCGCAGAAAGTTGCGATCCCAATTAGCAACTTTTTTAAAAACTTTTGTCCAAATTGCACCTTTTTCTGAATTGGCAGCTTTTCACAAGTTTAAACAAAATTTTGCAACTTTTATGAAAACTAAAATAATTTCCTGTGTATATTTCACATTGTACATTGTAGGCGGACAAAAGTTTCCAACCATGCCACTGAACCAAATTACAGGGTAAAGGGAAATGTATAAATGATAACTGTAATTTAATCTTAGTTACATTTTATATATCTGTACATAATAATACAATAATTGTAATTACCATAGATCTAAATCACTAGTTTGATGGCCAATAAAACTCATATCCGTGATATCTACCATCTTGGCTAAAAAGGAATGGTTCACTGCCAATGACTAAATGAGCGACATTTCCAACTGGCTAAACTGTCGGTACAAAAAAGCACTGAGTCGGTTGTAGAGTCTTGGATTAATTACAAAGCATTAGAGAACTAATCTTGTAGCAATAGAATGGACTAAGATAGGATCTATCATGACTGTCTTCTCTTTGCCTTGACCTTCTGTCTTCTATCAATGCCATCTGTTGCTGTATCGAATCCCTCAAGGGAACCAAGGAAACATGAAACCCAGAGAGAGAGAGAGAGAAAGAGACTATAGAGAAGTATCTGGTAGGTTGTTTTTCTTGAATACCCCAAAAGTTGACTTTGCACAAGATAGCACTAAGGTCTCAAGAAGTCCTTGTATCTCTGCACTGTCTTATTGAAGAAGCGCTAAAACTTATCAAAGGCTACTCCAGAATTGTCCACAAACTAGCCTAAATGCCAATGGTATATATTAATAAACCAACTAGAAAACAATTTAGTTACCAGTATTTTAAAATAAACAAAGACTGATTCTGGGTGCGCATAAGTGGATAAAATGCACTCGATCACATTATTTGGCCAATTCACAGATGAATTTTTTTTAGACTGTGTTGTCTTTTTTCATTGTAAACAGTTTCTATTTGCAGCTTCTTGATGTCCTTTTTTCACAATGGAAACCTGAACACCATGAAAGCTCACTACACTGTCAAGTGAGTAGTTTGTGAAAAGACGCCATTTTGTAGTCAAAACATGCAAGACTTTTTTTGTTGCTTTGTTGCTGCTGTTGTTTCCCATTTGCACGTAATTTTCTGTAACAACATGTGTTGAGTTTACAGATTTAGATTTTTTTAATGGGGTATTTTTATTGTGTAGTCTTACAGAGCAAAAATGTTATTTATCATCAAGAAAAAGATGGCTAATTTTTTTCCAAGGGCTCCATCTGTTGTTTCCTTTTGGTTTCAGGACAATATTTTTTGGTCTAAATTTAATATTTATAATTTGTATACTTCGGAATCAATATCGCCTAGAATTTTCTTTTATAACACAATTGTAAATACATGTAATTTGCTTTGTTTCAAAAACAAATTTTTTTTTTTTGCTCGAATTTTTAGACAAGGTGATTTGAGAGTCATCAGACCTTTTGTGTATGTACGAGAGGCTGATCTCAGAACATTTGCAGAGCAGGTATGTAGAAAAGTGTATAATGATATCTGTATTGTTGTCTTTTAGTACACTGCACTATTTCATATACCATCAAGATTTCTTTTTAACTGTGAATTGTTTTCAAGGGGGAGGAGAAGGGGGCAGCAGAAGCAACATTCTTTTTCAGATAGAACTACCAAATTTTGTTCAACGACAATTTGCTCTAGGTTGATAATTTAATCATTGGTTGTTTTTTTTTACATCAGAACCAACAATCTTTCTTACTTTTAATTATCAAATTTTTGTTTAATGACACTTTTCCCTAGGTTGAGGATTTATTACATGTACTATATCAAAATTGAAGATCAATGATGATTTATCAGGTGGAATTGTAATATCCTCATCTTCTTTCCTTTTAGCACAAGCTTCCAGTCATAGCTGAAAATTGCCCTGCTTGCTTTGAGGCACCAAAGGTAAGTGTAAAATAGTTTTTAAAAAAAGATCAAGGAGGTTGGAAAAGTTTGGCGAAAGCAAAGCTTTCTACTTGATCATCTCCTATACCTTAGGAAATGTCCTACCAAATTTAGTTACCTGGGAGATAGGCTCAGCTGTAACACATATATACGTATATTGCGGTTATATTTCACAATTCATTTTATCAAGTTTGTTTTTTCTGGAGCCTCCTTTCTTTAATTGTTAGCAGTTTAATAAAAATGGCTATAACTTTTGTTTTCCATACACTAATATTTTTAGAGATTTACTTAGGCAGTCTTTACCATAGTGTCTAATTTTACTTATAAACAAAAGTTGTACATGTTTAAGTTAACATGAGTACCCTGTAGAGTCATATATATATATATAGTAGAATCAAGGGATTTTTCTCGAAGGCAGCTCAATTATGAAATTTTCACAGAAGCTACATCTTACCTAATACTTTGTTTACCTGGTCCTTTTCTATTGACTTATTTTTGCATAAATTTATTACAATTAAAAATTTAAAAAGTTCGCCTTTAGATTTCCAGATCATCTTTTATAACTAGATGTAGGCTTGGTTAGTCAAAGCTTCATAGACAACCGAGTCAGTTCCATGCACTGCATCTACCGCTGGACTTCAGCAATCTATCTAGATCTAGATTTAGAAACTAGGCTTACTTAAGCAATCTATCTAAATCTAAAATCTTGGCTTACTTGAGCATCTACAATCAAGGCTTAACTAATGAAAAAAGTTTTATACATCTAGATTCTAGATCTTATTTCAAATTCAGCACCCTCATTTTGGCATTACACCCAGTTGCACCGCACTTGCACGGAGGGCATATTATCTCATGTGGTAGAGCAATGGTCTTCAGATCAGGATGTGCGGGGTTCGAGTCCCACGATCGACAGCTTTTTTTTTCCTCCAATTTTAGTCCTGTGTAACTGGTTGGGTTGATATCCCCGCCCTGTCTCGTGTGTGGCAGCACATAAAATTGTTAGACGTCAGTCTTGGAGTCTATCTACAATATATCCCATATAGCGTTGATGATGGACCTTAAATCAACTCAACTCACTCAACTTTGTTCTAATTGAAACTCTTCAGTGTGGAGCCTTGTCGATAAAAAGGTTCACTCACAGACACATTTAACAGATTATGTTTCGTTTTATTTGAAACTCGTAAGTGTGGAGCAGAACATAGTTAAAGCCTTGTAAAGAAAAAAACATGGTACATCCAAAGACACATTCAAGAGAATGAGTATAATACTTGAGCTTCAATACAATGACCCTGTTGTTGTTGTTTGAAGTAAAAGTGAAATCAAGGGTTCAATTTTATAAAGTTTGAGCCACAGAATAATAATCAGGGTCCGCACCAAATCTTTGAAAAATTTTTTCAAAACCCCAATTTGCTGCAAAAATAATGCTGCCACAAATGAACATACATCCCAAAATAAAATAAAAAATTCACATGCACATGTAAATTTTGAGTAATATTTTAACAAAACTACAGACATTTTTTCACCATATAAGTTCCCTTATCACTTTTCAGTGACACATTACCTCTAGACTCCTTGCCTTGTTTCCCCTTATAATATATCAACAATTCTAACTCAATAGTTGCACTTCTGATTACTACTGCTGGTAATAATAGGCATACCTTATTTCTTCAAGCTCGTAATGTTTACAAAATGAAACCTAGTGACATCCCAATTTGTATTTGGTAAAAAAGTTAATTTAAAATAGTCTTTGCGTAAGTTAAAATATATTTTTTTTAATGTAATGCCAAATGTCCCCTGTAAAACTGTTCTGTTTAAAGTAATTTAGTGTATTTTACCCACATTTAATAAATAAGTTAAGAACGTTAAATATCAACATAATCCCAATATTTGCTAATCAACTAAAAGTTTGCTTGTAGCAAGTTACATCCTCTTTGCCATTTTGATAAGACGTTTCCACTGGCTGAAATTTCATTTAATTTTTCCAACACAAGAAATTTTTAAGCATTTTGATCTTCTTTTTTTTTTACCCCAATTTTTCCGATCTATCACAAAATTCCAGATTTTCCTACCTAGTGGGGACCCTGATTAAGCGATGGTGAAAGTCATTCTGCTTCTACATCCTTTCCTCTAGCCTAGGAGCAGGTGTTTGCTCATGTCAAGCGGTAGATCTAAATCTAGATTTCTAGGCTTGTGTTGGGTGGTGGAGCTGGTGGCAATGACAAACTTAAGGTGCTGAAATTTATATTAGATCTAGAATCTAGATCTATAAAACCTTTTTCATCAGTTAAGCCAAGATTGCATATCTAGATAGATTGTTCGAGTAAGCCTAGATTCTAGATCTAGATAGATTGCTCAAGTAATCCTAGATTCTAGATATAGATAGATTACTCAAGTAAGCCAAGATTCTACATCTAGATATGTATATTGCTGAAGTCCAGTGGTAGAGGCAGTGCGTGTAACTGGCGAACTGGTAGCAATGCCATTAGAACATTCGGTAGTCTATGACACTTTGACTTCTTAAAAACTTGGTAGGCCCTACTTGACGATGAACAAAGAATAGATTTAATCAAGCCTAGATCTAGTTATTATAAAAGACAATCCAGAAATTCCAAGGTAGGCCTAAACTATTTTTATATTTAATTATATTAAATTTAGGAAAAAATAAATGAACAAAAAAGGACCAGATAAACCTAGTATTTAGTAAGATGTACAGTAGCTTCTCTGAAAATTTCATAATTATAGGCTGAGCGGTCTTCGAGCCTTTGCGAATAACCCCTCGATTCTACTAAAATATATAATTACTATCTGGGGTGCCCGGCTTCGCTCAGGTTTTGGGACACTGTACGGATATAAAATGTTTTTTAAAGGTTACACTTATTACTAATAGAGATAAAGCTTGGATTTTGGGACACTGTGCGCAACTTAAATGGTAAAACATAGCTGTAGAGACAGAAGTTTAAAGCCAAAAAAGCTAAACAAATTAAATGTGATACAAATGGGTGCACCACTTAAACGGTATATCAATAGTCTTGATAAGTCACGCTAGGATATTTACAGGATTTCTTTGTAGATAACAGTCGATAGTCGACGTATGTCTATATAGAATTTAAAATGAGTTCGGATGTTTTTAACCCCCGAAAGATCCCCATTCGATAGATCTAGAATTCAGTATTATAACCCGAGCAGAGCCTCGCACATTAACATGTTGAATAGAAAGAATTTTAAAAAAATTATGTGTAGATCTATGAGTAGATCTAGTAGAAGTCTAGATGACATTAAATGGGTTTAAGAAAACAATAATAATTACGGCAAAAAATCTCAACTATTGAAATAGAGCACCGCACCTATTTGAACATAGCCAGCTTTCACTTTCGATTAGATCTAGCTAACTGAAATTAAAAAAAACAGCAATGGCTGCTTGATCGACAAATCAATTTCAATTCCTAAATTCTAATTAACGGTTTATGCGTCATCGTGAAAAATAAACGAACCAGCCTAAGGCCATGTGATCTGAATTTAAAGACAGGGTTTGCTATAAAGGTGCTGATTTTAACTGAATTCCACTGTTTATTATCCTAATTTTCAGGAACGGCACAGAACTAAGCAGCTGCTGGCAGCCCAAGAAGTAATGTTTCCCCAGGTCTATTCCAGTATGATGGCAGCATTAAAACCCTTGATGGCCAGAGGTGCAAGCACAGGCGAAGAGGATTGAGCATTGTTATTATCAAAGATTCCTGGCATTTGTGTTAGTTTTTTTAGCATAGAACTTAGAAAAGCTGAGATAATAAAAACTGGATCACTGATTAATAGCTTAGACTTTATGCTTAATCAGTTCTCTTTTTTGGCTGGTATCTATGGTCCAATATTACTTATCTACTTCAGGTGACAAAGTCATTTCACTTTTGTTCATTCATTTCGGCCTCCAAAACTATTTTGATCCCTTTAAAATAGGATTTTAGCTAACTTTTCCTGCATTGTAGATATTTGATTTGGTTCTGACATTCATAGTAAAATCTCGTGGCTTCATCAATGCTCAGACAAATTGTAAAATTTGTTCTTGATGTTGTTTTTTAATAGAAAATGTTCATTGGTTAACAAAAAAAGCATTGCACTATATAGTTACTGAAAGAAGCACTAGTGCCCCAGCCCAGTCACTCTCCCCGGACCTTTCTCTACCGTCACCAACAATCCTACCCTCTTCTAATTGCCTCCAACTCTTGTTCTAAACACATTAAACAAAGCTGCCTATGCAATGTTAGACAGTAGAGCAGCCAAGCACATCCTTAGTACTGTTGTATTATTGCTCTCTAGTTCTGTAGAGTTGAATAATGTTTTATGCCCTTGACCATCACAAGAAACTGTAAAGAAAGGTAAATTTCTATCCTGGTAAAATATAGTAAAACATAAATAAACAAGAAAAAGACACATAAAAACAAGAAATCACAGAGTTTTACTGTATCAGTCAAAGCAGGAGATCAAATAGCTGGCACTTTTTTGTCACCCAGTACTGAAACAAATTGATATGTTCATAGCTCACAAATATTCAATTGTTGTTATATGGAAAAATTAATGATAATAAGTAGTTTTATTGCTTGAAGACATGATGAATTTCGCTCTCCTTATGGAGGATTTGTAATTTGAATGGTTCGGTGAAGGGATGCCTCAACTTTTTTCAGAGTATTTCACATATCCACGGACTTGTGTTGGGGAATATGTGTGTGCGTAGGAGATGTTTTTCTGGATGATAATAATATTGTGTGTGTCTGACGATGTATGGTTTCGGCGATGCTGCACATGTATGTTGAGTGGTTTTTGTTTCATTTTTTTATCCTCTGGCATGTGTGTTGATCATTGATGTTCTTAAATTGAACCAAATGTGTATAATGTACGACGAAGAAAATGTTCCCTATTGGATAATAAAGGCTAATCTTATCTTATCTTTCACTACTGCTGCCTCCATACACATTTATTTGTTTCTGCCTCTTATGTACTATAGCTCAACTTGTCCACATTGCCTGTTTTAAAAGCATAATTAATTATGTAAAAGTGAACCATCGGTTTGGGCATGTTGGAGTTGTAAGGTACATGTACTCAGGAAATAGAGAAAATAAATTAGTTTAAAATCCCCTATGCTTTTCTTTTTCAGTCAGCCAAAATAATGTCCCAAATAAATTACTCTTGGCTCAAAATATTAATGTCAAATCATATAAACTCAAAGGGAATATGTCAATTTTAGTTTCGTAATGACATCTGATTTTTTTCCTCTTCCTTTTGTTCTTTAAATTGATTGATGTGATAAAAATATGGACATTAAAGTATACATTTACAATGTTGTGTTTTTGTTTGGCTTTTTCATTGTTTTATTGAAAGTGTTCATTAGTAATAACCAATCTAGAATGGTATGTATGCATTTACTGGCAAAAATATAACCAGCAAAAAAACAGTAGTTCTTGAGTGAAATGAAGAGACTTGTGTATCACTCTATAAAGTCTTAATCACAGTGGTACATTTTTTATTTCTTTTTTGAACATTTTATTTTTAAAACTAGATAATTCTTCTTTTTCTTGTTCTTCTTCTTTTTTTCGCATGTTTATATATTAGTCCAGTCATCTCTCTATAAAATTAATGATAATATCCTTTGCAGGTCTTCCTTTCATCCAGGAGTTTGGTTTCTGTGGAGGTAGGGCATGGTCATGTTTCTTTTCTGGCCTCATATAAAGGGAAGGATTGGAGAACAATGTCTAGCATTTCGTCCATATCACAGGCACAGGAAAGGGAGGTTCCTATTTTGATTATATGTAGATGTTTTTAGGCGACAGTATTCAGTTCGGAATCTTATGACGATGCTCTGGTCCCATCTCTCCAGTGTACTGGCACCTTCCTTGGCCATTTTGTGTGCCATTTCATTTTCTGGGATACTGCAGTGAGCAGGTTTTCAATGCATGGCTACTCTGTGGCACTAGGAAAGCTTATTTAGCTTCCTGGTCAGTTCAAGTAGCTTGTCTAAAGCTAGAGCCTCCAAGACTGATTTGGCGTCTGTGAATATGACGACTTGCTGACTCTCACCTCTATATTCTTCAGCTTTGTCTATGCCAGCGGGTCGTCATAGCCCTGGGGTAGAACATCGGATTTTGGCGCAGGAGGTCCGTGATTCACGCCCTGGCGATTTCGCCTCCCAGTGGCTGGATCTGTGACGGTTTATTTAAATGTGACCAGCTGCACATAAAATTGTCAGACATCAGTCTTGGATCCATCCACAATATAGCCTATATACTGCCAACATTGGACGTTAAACTAAGCTACTCAACTTGTATATGCCATACATAAGGGCATCCTCTTCAGCAGCATGTTCGTGTTAGCTTGCTGAATTTGTGCCTTTCTCCTTCGGGGGTTAAGATAACTATGACTGCTTCACCGTTTGTCACTGTGTTTGTTGCTTATTCGTCAATATATATATTTCTTTTGATAGTGTTTTCCTGTTGGCCTCCTTGGTTTATATGAGGGACTAGTAGTTTTATATTTATGTCTGTGGAGTTTCATTCCATAAATGTGTTCTCTTGTCAGTTTCTATTGTGTGTGCAGGGAGAAGTCTGTGGCTTATTATGTAATCTATGTAATATTTGCGAGCTCCTCTTGGAATGCAATCATAAGGTACTTATAGTATAGCTTTATTCATATCAGTCACCATATTGTTGATGTCCATTCCTTAGATAAGTAGATCTTTTGTCAGCATGTTGGTACAGTGTTTAAAAACTCCCTACTTTCCTTTTTGTAGTTTCATCTTGGTAATGTTACTTTCAAATGGGTACCTATTGATAGTGATAAATACTGGTCTGTGATCACTGCCCTCCAACTGTTCTTATAGAATCCTTTTGAATGTCATCGGTGGCGCAAGCTAGGTCTGGTGTTGATGTTGTCCTCCAACTTCTTGAGTAGATGCTAAAAGGGTCAAAGGGTGAGTTGAATATGAGTAGAGTATTGTCATCCTGCCGGCCCTCTAGCTCTTCACCTCAGCTATCCATGTGATCATATTTCTAGCTTTGTGAGTGACTATTGGAGTCTACGATGAGCATGACGTTGGACTTTGATACCACAATGCTGTCCAATGTACGTGATCTGGTCATTTGGGCAATAGAAATATGAGAGGGGCATTTCCATGTCTCTGAGTTATATCCACAATCTTTGGTGTTCGGCTCCTTCCATGTATGCTTTTTTTCACACAAGCAGCAATGTTGTTTCTTACAAGAGTTAGAATTCGACCTTTATGTTGGTCTTGTCTGTCAGCCCTGAAGATTGAATGTTTTGCCTTCTTTTAAATGTGTTTCTTACATACAGTACGTGTAGCTTTTCATGAAACGGGATGTTTCCTATTTCTCCCCTTTTGTTCATTAACCCCTCTGCGTTCCAATGCATTATTTCTAGGAGTTTCTGCTTGTTTATGTAGCCAGAAACAGTTCTTGGCCACCCCATGGCTGTCTAAGGTGGCTTAGAGAGACCTCCAGTAGTTGGGGGTGGGCACATTTGAGGTGTTGAGCCCGGCGCTGCTTCACCCTGGAGTGGTTGAGCGCCATTAATTTTCTAATCATTGATTGGACTTACATCCATTCAGGTTCTGCATCTATGACTTAAGTCTCCTAGGTTATACCCTAGACGGATGGCCTTTATAAGCTGACGGATTCCTTCCATCCTGACTTTTTTCTATCATTCATGGGTAAGGATGATTAACTTGGCCTTAAGGATACCCTCGTCAACAGTGAACCTATGGAGGGCCTTCGCCAGAAACTTAGAGGTTGAGTGCAAAGCTACCAAAGCACCCAGACCCGCCCGCTAACATCCTGGCTCAGAGGAGTCCATTCCACCACCCCCTCCCTTTTTTCCAAGTCTTCTGGCCACCTCTGCGTTTTCATTTGGTACCGTCGGTGTTTTCCAAGTGTTAGAGTTATCTGGATCGTGACGTCCTGGATCTCAGCACCGCCAGTGCTTTGATAGTCAGACGGAAACGTAGTTGTGCATCTGATCCCCCCTCTGTCCAGAAAAGATCCATTTACTGACTTTAATGATTCAACGTTGGTTTTACAGAAAGGTTTTTCTTTTCTGGACCCTTAGAACTGCAAATGGCAACTTACCTCCGGTACTAGTGCACCAACTCTTGGTTTCCCAGAGAGATGCCGAAAGCATAGGAACCTAGGCATGTTAAACTATTAATCAATTTTTTTTTTTTTTTTTATTTTTTTTTAATTTTTTATTCATTTTTCACAACAAAGCTATTTCACATAAGGACATATTACAGATCATTGTATACAAATAATATCGACATTTCATATAGGTATGTATTAAAACCAAGACGAAATAAAAAATAAAACAAAAGAAAAACCATTTATCTAAGTAAGTATTTAAGACAGGCCAAAAAAATAGAAAATAAAAAATAATACAAAAATTTAAAAAAATAGACAGGGCTATTGAAGAAGTTTAACCCATATTTTAGACAAGGAAGAAATTGTAAACTATGATTTCATGGGTAGAAAGAAACGTAGCTTACAGAACATTGGATTAGCTACCAAATAAAATATTATTAGTCAATATACGTATGTATAGGTGTGTATATATTTGATTTGCTAACCCAGTTCTGGAAAACGAGGTGGAGTGATGCTGACAAAAGCCAATATTTACCAAGTTTATCATCTGGTGTCTATCGTGAAATATTTTATCAATCACTATATCTAATAGCCCTGTGAGAAAGGCCCTATGCGAAAGTAAAACTAAAAACAAAACACAAAAAAAAACAAAATCAACAAAAAAAATGAATAAAGGATGGGGTATCACAAGCAAAAAGGTACTTAGTTGCTTGTCCAAGTTTGCAAAATGCAGATAATAATATTATAAGTATGAATATCCTATGATTTTAAACATACCAAAAGACAAAGTCTACTGAAGTTATAATGGAGTATCTATTTTAGAGCATATTACCATTAATAGTATTATAACTATGAAGGGGAAAAGCCTAAATAATGCAAACAAAATAAAGAAAAGTATTATGTACCAAAGTGTACATAAAGGAGGTTTAGGAATGCCTAGCATTAAGGCCTTCATTGAGTCTCTTAAAATAACCTGGCTAAGAAGGCTAAAAAATGAATCATCATCATGGGTACGCCTGTTAAATACCAAGATTCCAAATATCGGACTAATCTTTAAAGTCGGTCCTGAATTCATAAAACTTTGTAAACAGGTATCTAACAATCAGTTTTGGAAAGAGACACTGCAATGCATATATCATTATTCTAAAAAAGTAAAAGTATCTAATATGGGTCAGTTTGAGGCATTTAGCTTTCTGTACACTACAAATATAACAATCGGAAGGCAAACAATAAAAATACCCCAATTCATTCAAAATAATATTCTTTACATATCCCAGTTAATGAAAAATGGGAAATTTTTATCATACATTGAGTTTAAAGAAGCCTATCCTCAAATACAAACGAACTTCCTCACTTACAATGGTCTCATTCGCTCAATAATTCAATATAAAAACAAACTTAACCTAGCAGATAGGACAATAAAGTTAACAATGCAGCCCCACTTGTGGACTATACTCTCTCAAAAACGGGGCACAAAATATATTTATTGTAACGTCATTGAAGGAGTACCAGCAATAAAGGGAATAGAAAAATGGAAAACCCGTTTTGAAACTGACATTAAAGAAGACATTATATTCAAACTGCTTAAAAAAGCTACAAATGATACAAAATTACTATGGCTGCAAATTAGAATGTTACATAATATTCTTACAACCAATAAAAGTGTCGCTAGATACATGGAACAACAGAGCGAAACATGTACGTTTTGTAAATTATACCCAGAATCGATTGAACACTTGTTTTGGAACTATTAATCAATTTTGTTCGACCAAGATATGAGAACGGTGCCAGCAGAAGGTCTAAATTTTAGAAATGCATAAATTAAGTTCTAATGGTGTCTAACATGACGACTAGGCCTTCAGTATATATTTATTATGGTTGGGAATATATTTGGCCTACATGTATAGTGTCTTACTTTCTGGTAGATACCGTTTTTATGCTAATATTAAATAACAAGCTGGGTTCCCGTTCAAACGAACAGGTTGAATAGGCCTACAGTGTAATTGTGCGTCGATTCTTTTTTAAAGGGGAACTTTTGACCCCTTGCCACCAGTAAATATATTTTTGCTTCCTCTTTTTCTTTTATTAAATGAAACTATCTTTTCTCTTCTTTTTTTGTAATTTCTTTCTCTCTCTCTCTCTCTCTCTCTCTCTCTCTCTCTCTCTTCTTTATTATTTTTATATATTCCTCATCATTATTACTTTTTTTCTTCTTTTTTTTTTTCTCTCTCTCTCTCTCCTCTCTCTCTCTCTCTCTCTTTCTCTCTCTTTTCTTTCTTTTTTTCTCTCTCTCTCTCTCTCTCTCTCTCTCTCTCTCTCTCTCTCTCTCTCTCTCTCTCTCTCTCTCTTTTATATTCCGTATATATATTATATCTAGACAGCTACGCTACTACTATGATGGACAGATGTTACCCCTTGAAGCACATGATTTGATTAATGTCTCATAAGTCCCTCTGGAGAGTCCAATACGGCGACTGGCCACAAGACTTACGTCTGAGAATTTTATGTGCTGCCACGCATGAGACAGGGCGGGATGGTACCATGACTCCGTTCTCATCCGGTCACATTATACTGACACCGACTCAACCAGTCCCATGCACTTACAGGGGACTAATATCAGGGGAAAAAACTGCCAAACGTAGGACTCGAACCCCGCACCTCCTGTTCTGAATACCAATGCTTTACCACATAAGCTAATTCGCCCTCCGTGCAAGTGCGATGCAACTGGAAGCAATGACAAAATGAAGATGCTGAATTTGATATTAGATCTAGAATCTAGATCTATAAAACCCTTTTCATTAGTTAAACCTTGGTTGTAGATCTAGAAATATTTTTCAAGTAAGCCAAGATTTTAGATTTAGATAAATTGCTTAAGTAAGCCAAGATTTTAGATTTAGATAAATTGCTTAAGTAAGCCTAGATTCTAGATCTAGATAGATTACCGAAGTCCAGAGGTAGAGGCAGTGCATGGAGCTGACTCTGTAGTCTAGGATGCTTTGACTAACCAAGCCTAGATCTAGATCTAGTTATTATTAAAGACGATCCGGAAATCTAAAGGCAAACTGATTTTATTTTTAATTATAATAATTTTTTTTTTAAATAAATAAAAAAGGACCAGGTAAACAAAGTATTTAGTAAGATGTAGCATAGGTGAACATCTTTTGAGAACCCCTCGATTCTACTAATAATTATAATAATGTCGCTCTATGTCACGATGTGTTGTTATGTAAGCCATGCAAATGATAAGACTCCGCATTTTCTTCATACAATTGATAAACGAGGCCTACAAAAGAAAACCTCAGCAACAGACAAGCGATCCAAACATTGGAAACCTTATTGACCATGCTTATGGGTATGCTATTACAACATATCATTGCGTTAATGGTTGCCCAAAAGATAGCTATTTAAAGTAACTGACGCGTGGAAATTCTCGTTTTCACTTCTACTGGATGTATAAGGGTTTAATTATTGAATAACAACCTAGCTAGCTTAGCTGAGGGGATACTTCGCGAATGGATTGCATTGTTTCTTTGGTTGACACAAATTGAGGGTTCGACTCCCTTGGTTATCTCCTGGCGCAGTCTAGCGTGACTACTTTTACTACACCAAGCTTTCAGTTTTAAATTTATTTGCCAGGTTAGTGCGAGATTTAAAAAAAAAAAAATGCATTTTTCTACTCATATAATTTCTCATGACTAAAAAAAAAAATAAAAAAACGCATAAATTAAATGAGTTGGTATATAACTATAAGGCCAACTCATTCTGAAATAGAACAATGTATCGTATATAATATTTTTCACCGCAACATTCATAATATTAACAAACATTTTTTTTCTACAAAATTGAAACTCTAAAAAGTGACACCTGTTAAATATTTGTTTTTAAATAACGAAAAATTCCGAATAATCCAAGATCCACTTAAACTGTATCAGATTGCGACCTGCATGAGATGCGCCACGTGATACTATATAATTTTATTTCAATAAGCTATAGGTGCAATTTAATGTCTTTTTTAGACTGATATATTGGGGAAATATGTGCAGTGAAAATGTGTGTTAAGTAGCTTTAACATTAAATACCGGTACATGTTCATGTATTGGGTTTGAAGAACTACATGATCAACAAAGCCCGATGAACCCACTAGTGTGGAAGATGTGTTTCACCTAGGAAACTCGGCATGCATTGTTAGTTATACATTTCTTCGGCTTTAGGAATGGAAGCGCATTGATTTATCCAGCTAAAATTAGCAGTCATAGTAGAAGCAGCAGCAACATGAGTAGTAGTGGTAGTAGTGGTGGTGGTGGTGATAGTAGTGGTAGTGATATAGTAGTAGTAGTAGTAGTAGTAGTAGTAGTAGTAGTAGTAGTAGTAGTAGTAGTAGTAGTAGTAGTAGTAGTAGTAGTAGTAGTAGTAGTAGTAGTAGTAGTAGTAGTAGTAGTAGTAGTAGTAGTAGTAGTAGTAGTAGTAGTAGTAGTAGTAGTAGTAGTAGTAGTAGTAGTAGTAGTAGTAGTAGTAGTAGTAGTAGTAGTAGTAGTAGTAGTAGTAGTAGTAGTAGTAGTAGTAGTAGTAGTAGTAGTAGTAGTAGTAGTAGTAGTAGTAGTAGTAGTAGTAGTAGTAGTAGTAGTAGTAGTAGTAGTAGTAGTAGTAGTAGTAGTTTTGTTTTAATTTCGTGCCATATTTAGTATTACACATTCTCACAACTTTTTGTCCCCATTGAATCTGCCTTTAATATCAGATTAACTGGTTCATATTAAATTCACTTACATTCTTAACTTTTTTTTTCTTCAAATTTTCCCAACTGCTAGACTTAAGTTACGCTTATATTGATTCATCGCAGTTAGTAAGCAAAATCATACTAAAAATGTTTTACTTTGCATCAGCTCTATTTGATTTAATTAAATTTTAAGTCAAAGGCTAAAATTATGCTGCAACTTTTTGTAACTTTTGCTATTTTCTGTTGCAACTTTTGCCACTTTTAATCATAGCCTTCCGTGGGTAAAGTAAAGATTTCTATGTCAAGCACATGTGCTTTATGCTTGTAATTATAACAGTACACTATATTCGTATTCATGGATACCAAAAACATACATGTAAATCAAGACGAAACAGGCCGAATGCTATAGCGCCTCGATATTTTAATGGCATGGTGATGAAGTTTGGCAGTCTGTCAGTAACTGAGTAAGACAAAGTAGATGCAGCAAAGATGATACATGTGATGGCCAATCAACAGATACCAACGGTTAACCATGAACCAGATAAGATCCTAGAGAGGAGATACGATTGATCCATGACACATATCAGAGGGATACTAAGACTCTTAAGAGGGCTAGAAATAGAGTGGTGGTCAAATGCAGACGGGAAGGGGAAACGAGACATTGTAAAAGTAAGACACAGCTGAATGAAGATTCCAGAAAGCAGTTCATTAACCGTAGCAGGGACAATTGACTTACCGGGTATTGAGATAATGCCCTGCAGAACCCCCTCACATCATTTCATATGGCAGATGGCTCCACTTTAGATCATCTTCCTCAGATCCTACAATATCCAGCCCTCCAAAACTGGTATGGTGAGGAATGCGGACCCCACTTGTCCACTAGACCCAAAAAGATGGAAGTAGATTTTTAAAAAGGTAGATTTTAAAAAAGGAGGATTTCAGCCTAAAGGAGGATGATTCTTAGCATTATTTTCAAAAATGCTAAAAGGAGAGATCCACCTGCAGAAACAAGCGCATCCATATTAAAGCCGGAGGCATTAGTCAACTCAAGGTACAGAAAGTTGATCAAGACAACTAACCAAATGAAATGCCTTCTGGACTGGGGAGTATTAGCAGACCTTACAGAATGGGACAGAGACCGCAGTATAAGCAAAGAAGCATGATCAATTTCGACACATCAGCTGATCATAGCTCCCAGTGAGTTTTTAAACATCATGAAAATGGGGTTCTGAACTTGTTCATGAGGATATCCAAAGGGAGGAAAATAAATCTTATAAAGCAAACAATGAGTAAAAGGCAGCTTTCTTTATTGAATGCTTTGCATGGCAAATACATTATAATGCTTCAAATGATTAATGTTTCTTTAAATGTTTCAAAAATGAATTATCTCTAAAAAAAAAGGAATAATCCAGAAAAAAAACCCTGACACGATTCATACCAGATAAAAGTTTAATACAATGTACATCTTTGTAGTCATGCAGAGAATCAAAAAGAAATGTAACAAAAATGCAACTTTTGTGTGATTTTATATATACAATGCATGTCATTAGAAAATATTTAATAAGGAAAATGTATTAAAATAATTATTGCACATAATTTAGTGTCTGAGAGCAACTAAAAGAAGTGGCTTGATTAAGCAATTTTGTAACTCTACAACTCTATCAATACACTAAATCGTTCATCACAGAGTACAAATTTGTAATAGAAAAACACCTATGAATTTTAATAAAGCAGTGTTACTAAGATCAAATGTTTACATTACTTTTGTATTTTTTTGTGTGTACGATGACGAGCATTGATTTCGGGCGTAATGGTTTGTAGTTTTTTGTGTGTAGAATTGGTTGGATTCAAATATTAAGGAAGGAAAGATGCCCGGTGTGGCTGTTGTCAAAGCATATTGGCACCTGGGTTTAAAAAACCTCTTAAATTTAATTGATGTATTGGATATGTTTACTTGAAAATTCATAAACTTCTGGTCCTAACATTTCTCACTTATGGACCTTGATATTCCCTCAGTTAGAAATAAAACCTAAGTAATACAGTGCATTTGAAAACTTAATATAAAAAATGACCAGTATTTGGTATAAAACCTCGACTGATGATATACGTACCTTTGAGAAGACATGTTTATATAAACTTGTGTACAGATCGACAGTCATTTTCAATATCATGCTTCAAACAACACAAGCAATTAGTAAATTGATGAATTTTGACTGTAGTTTGACACTCCACTTTGCATAAATATTGTACATGCTGGTCATGAGAATCAACATATAAAAAAGTCTGATAATATAAGAATGAATGTAATCTCAATCAACAATGTAGCATTCAAGCTATATCTCACTTCAAATAGAAATCAGTGATCTCACAGCCATTTTTAAATATTTAAATAAAATAGCTTTAAGGTTTTAAACATGCTGGCTTCATTGCCTTTTCATATTCTCTTTCATCAACTACCAATAGATTTGCCATTTGAGCCCGAGTCATCCTAAGCATGTCAAATGTTACGTGTGTTGATGTTTTTGGGGGAACATCGTTCAGTCACATTTTCAAAGTTTTGAGATATTGCAAAGCTTGTCATCATTTTTCATAAAGCCATGGTCAATATTATTTTCTTAACATTTGAATTGACATATTTTGAGAAGTGCAGTGGGCATGGCGTAGAATTTCTCCCTAAATCCGGCATTTTAGTTGCCAGCGCTAGGCCACAACGGCCGAACGAACCGATGAGCTTAGGAGACACAAGGGATGCTGCGGTTGCTCACACATGCGCCAATCAATCACTGACTTGACAGGCGCTCCGTGCGGGATACCTGTGATCTCTGCATGTCGGCCAATGCAACGGCAGAAATTGATAACAAAACAAAAAATCTGTCTCTTTTGTACCTCACTACGTTGAAACTACTCGGAGTATCACAAACAATTCTACACTCATTTCAATCGCCAGCTTGTGATCTATAAGACGCCGAAAAATTTGTGTTTTTATCATAATTTGTGTGAGTTTTATGGAAAAGTTTAGTTACTCTATTTAATTCACAGTTTGCAACCGTAATATTTGAATGTTTTTTTTAATTGTTTAAAAAACAAAAAATCCTTACCAGCGATTTTTCCAAATTATCTTCCATTTTAATCTATTGGTATTCTTCATTAATATTATGTAAAATTCATCACGTTGCCGTTTATGGTTTAGCGTAAATATTGTGTTTAATCGAGCCTTTATTCCAAATTCATGTTTACTCAGTATGGAACACTCGCTTGAAAACCATAAAATTTCTGTGAATGAACTGTGCCGCATCTGTGTCAATATTTGCGTCACCGCAAAACAAAAAAGAACAATAATCGTGTACACAAATGTGCACCCTTTGCAGCAGATATCTTACTAATTTGTGGAATTGATATTTCCAACTTTTAGAGGATAGTGCACATAAGCTAGACATAGAAATCGTTAGTCAAAAAGATGAATATCTCACAAAATTTGGGTTGATTGTTAAACAATACAGAGCTCAGTGGTGTCAGTTAAAGATCTAGAGGAAAAGTTGAGATATGAGGAGGGCTGTTTGGTATTTAGTGAAACAGAAGATGACATTAATAAATATTCACAAAGCATACGCAAGATCGAACGCTTTCTTGATTTTCTTTCAGAAAGTTTCACATAGACCTATCACACCAAGAACAGGCCCAATTGCTACCGCACTAGATACAGTTCTAAACAAACATAGAATTACACCACAAGCATACCATAGTA
>RQTK01001654.1:0-16193 GCA_003991915.1 Elysia chlorotica
ACACGCTTGTTTAGTTCAAGAAACGCAAAAGCCGAAAAAATCTCTCACTCCGTTCTATTTTGGACTTAGGAGGACTTACAAAACAGCCTGAATTTCTTGAAACTGTTATCAGGACTAGATCTATCCCATTTTGTACCTTTGAAGTTAACAGCAAAACCAGACAGTCACGGTTTAGGGTAAATACTGGTCTTTTATCATCAACATTCTAGATCCAGATCTTGTGTACGCCCGCTCTTATAATAGGCTGTAGATTAGATCTAGATCTAGATCTAGTCTAGAACTAGATTCTAGATCTAGAATCTAGAGTCTAGATCTAATCTACATTTAGATCTATCGATATCTAGATATCAAAAGTTTTCCAAAGTAGATTATTATATGCCTATTCTAGGTCTAGATATAGAGCGGTTACAAGTACAACGTCTGCGGTAGCTTGTAAACGAACTAACCGCATTGTACACGAAAGACCTCTCGGTTTATCTAAATTCTATTCATTGTTCCCTTCAACAAATCTTACAAATTTGTATATCTAGAATCTAGTACTAGAATATTACATAAGATATAGATTTAGAGATATCTTCAACTTTCCACAATGTGCCACAGCACAGCAGCAATGTTAAAAAAGGCATTGACACTCTCTCTCTCTCCCTCTCTCTCTCTCCCTCTATCCCTCTATCCCCCCATCCCTTCCTCTCTCTAGTCTCGAATCCTCTCTCTCTAGGGTGGCCCTGGGGTAGAACATCAGCTTCCGACGCAAAAGGTCCATAGTTTAGGCCCTAGCGATTTTGCCTACTGGTTGGATTGGTGTCAATAAAATGTGACCGACTAGGACAAGTGTCATGGTACATCCCTGTCCTGTCTTGTGTGTGGCAGCACATAAAATTGTCAGATACCAATCTCGGGGCCGGTCCACAATATAGCCTATATAGTGCTGATGTTGGACGTTAAACAAACTCAACTACAACTCACTCTGAGAAGAGAATCTTGGGTTAGTTTTGATAGATCTTTTTCATCTATCATCACATTGTGATTGTTGTATTGCACTCTGGATATTATTTAAAGATAGGCCTATCTCAAAATGTGATGATTTAGCCTAGGTCTATTTTTACCAAATTACTTTTCAGAGGGCTGAGAATGTTTCTAGAGTAGGTATTTGAACTTTAGAAACAAACTCACAGGATTTTGCAGTTTGCTGACACTGTATTGTCTTGTCATGATTGTGACAACTGAACCATTGTGTTGACCAGATAAAAAAATTATTATTTTGAGATCATAATCATCACCATGTTTAGTTTTAATATTTCTCGTCTCTGAAAAAGTACATTTAAAAAATGCCTATAAATAAATTCATAATTAATTTGTAATTAATTGATCTCACATGCTGAAGTTCAGTGACATTTTCAATAATTGTTTATAAAATATAAATTTTTTTTTTTTATAATAAATTCTTTATTTTGTGGTATTTATCATTCTATATATGTGCGTTTCTCTTTCTCTCTCTCTCTCTCTCTCTTACAATTTAGGCAATATTTCTGTCAATATATGTCATTTCATAATGAAAAATGTTCTGATGTTTATCTGTAGATGACACTTCTAAGACATGCTTCTCATCAAACACAAATGTCAATTGGTTTGACTTTGACAAGGACATCTAGATTTCAGATAATAAATTGTATTATTTTGATCATTTTAGTTATCGTGAATCAACCCATCAACATCAACTGTTCTTCTTGCCTTTGCAGCATGGCAGACTTTCTCATCACTGGTGGCACCGGCTATGTTCCTGATGACGGTATGACAGGGGCTCAGCTATTTGGATCAGGAGACGGACTTACATACAAGTTAGTAGCGCAGGAAATGACTATATATAGTATAGTTTATAAATTGTGTTTCACATTATGTTGATGTTTTTAGAGTGATTGCCAATATAAAGTTAAATATACATATATATACATAATATTACAATTTGTGTCATAGGTTCTGAAGTTGGCTCTTGGTTTAGCAGTACAAGTTATAAATATGATTTTTATAGCACTTAAAGACCTGGCCTAAATTGTTTGCCTGTCATGATTTAAATTCTACAGGCCCAAGTTATTTTGTGTACAGGGAAATCACTTTTCTTTTTTTTTTAAACTTGTTGTAGTGCTATCCATGTTTTCCTTGTGAAGAAAGTGGGCTCGTTTTATTATAGTTTTTTTTTGTTTTTTAACCTTGAATGTGTACAAAAGCATTATTGATTACATTTATTGCTTAAAATTATTAGAGTTATTGTTCAGAAAGGAAAAGATTGTGATCACTTTTTAAAATCCAACTTCAGAAAATTTTCAAGGCTTTACAAGTGGTTGTAAAACATTCATGAATGGAGTGCGTAGAAACGGAGAAAATGTTGGAAAGTTATCAAATTCAAAGTTTCAACATATGTGTCAACAGAGAATGGCCTTTGTAAGGAAAATCTTTAATGCTATTTGAGAAATGGATTCCACAATTTAAATATTAACTAATTATGAATAAGTAACAAATTTCTGGTTCTATTTTCATTTAATTTAGTACTTCTATTTCAAACTTAAAGTAATTTCAAACATTTTTGTCAATCTTTTTTCCACCCCTCTTTACTAGAACTTATAAAAGCTTGGTTTGAATTATATTCAGTTATTTGATTAATTTTTTTCAATGCCTTACACAGCGACTTCCTTATCCTCCCTGGATTCATTGATTTTGCAGCAAAAGATGTCGTAAGTGAACTGTTTGCTTAAATTATAGAACTTTAGAAAATTGAAATAAAATTGAAAAAAAAGCACTTTAAATTTTAAACATTTCTGTAAAGCTTTTGAATTAATAATTGTGAAGAAAAGTTTGATGGGTTTTGAGACACACATTATCTTTAAACATTTAATTCTTTTTATGGTGTTATAAAACTTAAAGACTACAGTTGGTAATGTCTGGAAGTTGTAAACTTTATGAATTTCATAACTGTGAAGAAAGGTTTAAACGTTTAATTCTTTTTATGGTTTTACAAAATTGAAATGTATTATTCTCTTTATGATGTTATAACAGACTGCAGCTGGTAGTGTGTGGAAGTTGTTAACTTTATACAAGGAGCACTTGTAATAATTTTTAATCTAACCATTTAACCTTTCTACCTGCCCCAGGATTTGACATCAGCCTTGACCAAGAACATCAGTTTGAAGGCACCTCTGGTCTCATCTCCCATGGACACAGTGACCGAGTCTCAGATGGCCATTGCTATGGCGGTGAGTACTGTTTGAGTCTCTAGGGATAGGTGTTGAATCTCTTTAACCACCTGAGTGACTCCACAATATAGCTTTGCTGCTGGTGTTGGCAGTTCAGAAATCAGTTTAAATTTACTCAAAGTTTATTTTCAGGTTTTTGAAGTAATTTTATTTCAGTGATTATAAGCAACAAATATATGGCTCATTTCACTGGTAGGCTGGAGTAAAATGTGTTTGAAATCCTTTTGTAATTATTATATAGACCTAAAACACACTATACTGTAAAGTACTAAAAGACTGCCTAGTGTTCTCACCTTACTTGCATGTTTGTTTTCTACAGCTGTGTGGAGGCGTAGGTGTCATCCATCACAACTGCAAGCCAGAGTTTCAGGCCAATGAAGTGAGAAAAGTCAAGGTAAGATCTTTTAAAAACTATCTTTTCACTGTGCTGGTGAACTTTATATTAAAGCGTGTTTATTTCCACAGTGCGTGTCACCTGTATGTTTGTTTTTAAACCATGTACTTTTTTATTTTTAAAATAAATGTTTCAAAGATAAGCAAAGTATAGAGTAAGAATAATCTTTGAATTTTTTGAATTTTTATTTTTTGTATTGCTTTTACAGGCTGTTACTATTAGAAAGCATGTCATTCCTGTTAGATATGCAGTGTCCATACAGGGTTGCCGGATTGAATTGTGAGACGTTAGCCACAATACCCGTCCACAATATAGCTTTGCTACTGACAAGGTTACCGCATTGAATTGTGAGACGTTAGCCGCAATACCCGTCCACAATATAGCTTTGCTACTGATATTGGACATTAAGAAATTGACTACTTCCTTCATTCACTCACTTGTATTAGAAAAGAAAACTAACAAATTATTATCAATCTTGTTTTAATCTCTTTAACCTTTTCTCATTACATAACAAAAGAACAAAACAAACTATTTTCATAACATTTACACCTTTAATCGCTCTGATGACCAGAAATACGAGCAAGGGTTCATCCTGGATCCTATCGTGATGTCGCCCCAACACACCGTGGCTGACGTCGTGTCGGCGAAGAAGCAGTTTGGCTTCTCGGGCATCCCGATCACGGAGAAAGGTCACATGGGCGAGAAGCTGGTGGGCCTCGTCACACAGCGCGACATCGACTTCCTGTCCCACAGCAAGCACTCGACGTGCCTTTCAGAGGTGAGTCTTGTTGGAATTTCTACCAGTGATGCCAATTTTTCTGTAAATTTACAGATTTCTTCTTTTAAAAAACGCATTAAGTTGGTAGGTCAGAGTTTAGTTAATGTCTGTCAAGGCTTTATGTATTGTGATTATATGAGCTATGCCTTTAAGCAAAAAGGTTCAGTAAAAATACAATCATCCAGTTGTTGTCACTGTTACAATGCTGGTTGTATAATATTAAGGAGTCTTTTTTGATAGGTTTATCTTGTTCAAATTACAATGCTCTCTGTATTACATTAAGGAGACAAGACACAATGATGAAGAAACTTGTATTAGAATGAAAAACTTCAAATAACAGCAAATGTCTACGGAAAGAAAAAGAATACACTTATTGGGGATCTGAATTAACATAAGCCGTTTTTTTTTTTGGCAGGGAAAAAAGAAAATGTTCCTCTAGTATTTTTAATTATATAATTGGCACACAGACATATCTGCATAAATTTAAAAAAAAAATTTATTTGTTTCATGATGCTCTTTCAGGTCATGACACCTTTTGAAGAACTTGTGGTAGCAAAGGCAGATGTAACCTTGAAAGAGGCCAATCTTATTCTTCAGAAGAGCAAAAAAGGTAAAACATGAAAAACAAAATGTAATATGTCAAATTCAAATTTTAAAATTGTACCTATTTTTCTTGTTTTTGTGACATTTTAATCTGTCACAATTTAAATTGTGAATACTTATGAAGGAAATCCTTGATTCGTTTTCAGGCAAGCTTCCCATAGTCAACGACAACGGTGAACTGGTATCGCTGATTGCACGCACAGACATGAAAAAGAACAAAGAATTTCCTTTAGCATCGAAAGACGAAAAGTAAGGAACCCCTAAGATAGTGTAACTCAGAGCAAATATTTTCATATTTGTTGAAAGTACATTAAAAAAAAAAGAATCACAAAATTGATTTCACCTATGCCATTATTAGAATGATCATAGTATTAATTTGTAACAGGATGCTCTTCTCATGGGGGATTTTGATTTCACAAAAAATGATTATACCATGCTGGAAGACATGATTACTGTTCAACATTTTCTTACTTTAGAGTAGATCTTTTACCATTTGCATGCTGTCGATTTTATATCATTTATAGCTTCTTTGCTCGTTCATACTCCCAACAATCATTTTCAATGATAAGACTTGTTATGCTGTAAATAATCAAAATGTTTAAAATGCATTTAATATAGCAGCTTTACCATTATGTTGTTCAAAGTGCTTCATAATTTGCTTTGATCAAGCAATTAATAAATTATGTTGTGCTAAAGTTATAATGCAAATATGAGGCAACCTGTTGAAGTCGGAAATGGACTTTTTGGGTAATAAATAGTGTGTTAATAAGCATCAAATAAACTTTAAGGGGGTTAAAAATTAAAACTCATGTCTAGAACCAGTGATAAGTGACCTAATTAAAAAAAAAAAGTTGAAATAGAGTAGTTTTTTATGTTTAGAGGGCTCTAGTTCAAAACCTACATAATCGACCTGTGCCTGAATCACCCTGGAAGCGTCATTAATACTGAATACTCAGTATCCTAGTAAAGTTTGAGTTAATAGTTTGTATGCTTAAAGCGGTATAATACACAAAGGTTAAGAATTGTGAAAAACTAGCAAAGAAAACTCTGGTCCTATAACAAACACATTTTCTATTTCGTTCACCAGGAAACAGCTGATTGTGGGTGCAGCTGTGGGGACCCACGAAGACGACAAGTACCGAATCGATCAGCTGGTTCAGGCTGGGGCAGATTTCCTTGTTCTAGTAAGTAATATTGCCTTTTTTGTTTGTGTGATGCAAGCTTTTATTTCTTTGCTTGAATTATGTATTGAAGTATTTATAGGTAGATGTATTATATAGATAATACAGATGTAATGTCTTAAAAAAATAATTATGGTGCAAGGTTCAAAATGAACTAGTGAAAAAGCTAAGGAGTTTTCAACATTGAAAATATTATATAATTTTGTAAAACTATGTCTTTTTGAATAGTACTTGACAAGGCACCTTCAGCTGGTATTCACAGAGTTCATTCATAAGTAGCATTTATTACTCTCTGACCAACACAGATTATTCTGTTCGCTCACAATTAATCATTTGAACATTCAGTGATGTTAGTGTTCAGCGCATACCAAGGTTTCATCGCTGTATATAACTCAATTTAACTTTGATAATATTACATATGGATCTTTTAAAATACTTTGCAACTTCACTTTTAACCGATGGCAATTTTTATCCATGATTCTTATACTTTTTAACAGTCCATGAAATAAAAGAGGGAGTTTTTGTTACTAGTGTACTGTATAAACTGTCCTGGACATCATGGGTACAATATGGCAGCAGTTGCTGTGCCTACATGTTGTAACAGTTAATTCAAACTCTAACAACTGGTTTATTAGAATCAATTTCTCTGACATACTACATGTTGAGAAATTTTAATTCATACTCCAAAATATAATGTAAAATTGTATAAGTCCTTGTTCTCCACTGTGAAGCAATAACACTAAGATTACCTCCCCTCAGGATTCATCTCAAGGGAACTCTGTGTACCAAATCAATTTGATCAGATACATCAAGCAGCTGTACCCAAACATCCAGATAGTTGGCGGCAATGGTAGGTTCTCAGGGGTTGAGTTAAGTCTGCCTTATGGTGCAGCCCTGAACTAAAAACCAGCTTTGATTCAAGATTTCTTTTGATTTATTCGTGTCGTATCTGTAAATTGTGTAGCTGTCTAGAAGAAATTGCCTAAATGGAATTTTTTTAGAGATGTACCTATGTCATTTTTTTTATTTCTTAGCAAAGGTTATGTGCTACTTTCTGTTTGAGTGTGTTTTTTTTCCAGATGACATTACCTAAATTGAAGAGAAAAAAAATAAGATATATACATAGATGCCAATTTACATATATATTTGTTCCTAATATTTAAAAAAAGGTGTGCATATTCCAGTTTCTGGAGTTGTATATCTTTTGTTAAATTGAAAGTTCTGTACATCAGTCGAGTTTGGGTATACATTTTAGAAGTATCATGATAACATTTTCTCAAGGATATGACATTACACCTGGCCCAGTCTAAAAATACAACTAAGGCCTTTCAAATTTTAACTTTAATAATGAGTGTTCAATAGGTCAATGTCGCCATGATGGTAGGAAAAGACAAGTTAGTATAAGCATACTACTTGTATTTATTAACAAGTACAAACTTTCCAAGGTACAGCCTTGTTTGTTATTTTCATTTTATGGGCAATTAGTGGTAATCAGTCACAAGTTGCTGATTTGAGCTTTGAACAAGAGCTCCTTAAACTTTGAGAAACTGCACTATATTGACCATTTTCACTTTGAAATTAAAAAAAGAACCATTTCTAGTTCTAGAGTTTGTAGAATTAAAATATTTAAACCCCTTAACCCTATTTACCCTGATGCGATTGGATGCGATAGAAAAAAACCTATACTAAAAACCCTGATGCGACCGGTGCGACTGAGATGAGACTATAGACACTACCTTACTGTAGACAGCATAATAGCTCTTTACTGCTAGAACTGTATGTAAGGTGACTGTTACTCTTTTCTAGAGAAGAAGAGCTTCAAAATAAAACCGAAAGTGAGAGGATAGAACTGAAACTTCCTCTTCTGTGATTTTTTGAACTTTCACTTTGATTGACGTCAACAAATACAACAATCAGTCAAAATGGCTTTCAAATTTTTGCAATCATTGATTGATAACCCTAATCTGGAAAGTTTAAGACACTGATGATGACAATTCTGAGGAAAGTGACATAGAACTAGACTTTGAACCAAGACTTTGAAGAGCATATAGAAAGCAGTGAAAGAACTGATAGTGTACATCTAGTCAGGAAAGTCTATCGAGCCCCAACACCAACACCTGTAGAGACAAAAGACAGGCTCCAGTCGTAACCCAGAGACTATTTTTGGGTGCAACACATTCTGTAAAGGAATTTGCTTTGCCAAATTCCACAATTTTTAAGCAAAAATTACTATAAAAACTCAAGAAACAAAAATGATGAGAAAGGTTAGCAAAAACAACACTTTTGTCATTTCGAATTTTTTTTTTATTGAAAGGCAAAAAAAATATGAATACACAAGTTAACTAAAAATAATGTTTTACGTTTCTTTTATTTTTTAAAGTTTATTTCATTCCATTCTTGTGGGTGATTGATTTTGTGTGAATTTTTAAAGTTTGTGTATTTTTGTAAAAATCATAAAAACTGAGAGTTATCTCCCTGCCTCAGAGTAAACGTAGCAGGAATTCTTTAGGGTAAATAGGGTTAAGTGCATTTGATTGATGCTTCTTAACACACTATAAATGACTCAGAAAGTCAAATTTCTGCCTTGTGCCTGATTCACTCTTGTTACCATTTATGAGCATACTATAATTAACACAAACTTTACAAGGAACAGTACTGTTTGCAAAAAAAAATAATAGAAAAATCATTTTTTAACTTTTTAATTTTGTTTCCAGTTGTGACTGCAGCACAGGCCAAGAACTTGATTGATGCAGGGGTGGACGGACTTCGGGTTGGCATGGGCAGTGGCTCTATCTGCATCACACAGGAGGGTGAGTCAGAGAGAGAGAGAGGGGTTCTTTGCTTCCAATGTCAGCAGCAAGGTTATATAATATAGTGGACAGAACCCAAGGAAAAAAATATTTGCAAGCCTGTGAACCAAACTTGGCAGTAATCTGCTAGTAATATTCAATATGTTGAGTGTGAGAATTGTTGATCAAGAGGCAAAAGAATGTCTTGACAGTTTTACATGCTGCTAAACAGACACATTGTGTGGGGTACTAGGACACCTGTCTCAGTTGGTCATATTATACTGACCCACCCAGTCGCAGACAAAATTAGACAGAGAAATTTTTTTCTTGACTACTAGAAAAATCCTCTGCTTTTTTTAAGGGTGGTAGAAAGTGATATACATGCAATACATACTTTAGTAAACTTTGTTTTCTACTTAGTCCAAATCTATGCGAATTCTTACAGAGAAAAGATGCAAGATGAAATAGAAAAGAAGCCTTTCAGGTCATTGCCTCAGTTGTATAATGTTCTATCTCACTTCTAAAATACTCTATATCTTTATTTTTTTAAAGAAATAAGGACATTATCATTACAACTGACAGTGGCGAGAATGTGTCAAGAAATCTAACTTTGTTGAGTCATATTTCTAGTTGGTTTTATATGGTAAGATTAAATTGTAAGATGGCATTTCTTTTACTCTAGATTTTACACTGGATGTGTAGATAAAAAAAAAAATGAAAACAATTTTTTTCCCCCCATTCAGTCATAGCTGTGGTACAACATTTGTGGTAAAATATAACTGTAACATGATTTTTCTTTTCTGTAGATTTTTTTACATGGCTCTCAGTAGAATGAATAAAATTTAAAAGCAAAAACATTATGTTATAAATTATCTTCCTATTTCAGTGATGGCCGTGGGCAGACCTCAAGGCACAGCTGTTTACAAAGTCGCAGAGTATGCCCGGAGGTTCGGAGTGCCAGTGATAGCTGACGGTGGCATCTCTTCAGTTGGTCACATTGTCAAAGCTTTGTCCCTCGGCGCTTCCACAGGTAGGCTTTTTGAAAAATCAGCTATGTGTTTTGTTTGATTTTTATCCTATTTAATTTTTGTTATTTGATAAATTCATTAGTACTGATACTTGGGTACACCGTATTTATTTATATTTATTCTATATTAAAGAAATTGTTTAAGTTTTACAATAAATGAATGTAACCATGGTTCGTGTTGTGGTATCAATTTGTTAACACATCCCCATAGTCATGCATTTTCTTTCGTTTTTTCTGTGGCTGTTTGCTATGGTTTTAAGTTTTGATTCGGCATGAAATTTTTAATAATTTTTGTTAGAGAACATGTTGTTACAGTTTTTCGCAGTTTTGATCCCAACATTATTTATTATCATGTCTTGTAGTTTAAGTACTAAGCCTATTGATAAACCATTCAGGAATTAATAATAATAATTAATAATGATAATAATAATTAATAATAATAATAATAATAATAATATGAACCAAACTTGGAAGTAATCCGCTAGTAATATGAAATATGTTGAATTTGAAAATTGCCGAAGAAGAAGAAGAAGCAAAAGAGTGTCTGACAGTTTTTTATATGCTGCTTCACAAACAAATTGTGGCGAATACGAGGACTCATGTCTCAGCTGATCATTATTCTACTGACACTGACCCAACCAGTAGGAGACAAAATTAGAAAAAAAAATGTTTTCGGTTTTGTCTTTCAAACCAGAGTCCTCGATTGGTACACAAATCCTCTGCTTTGTTTAAAAGAGTGGTAGAAAGTGATGGGCACGCAATACACACTTGAATAAACTTTTGTTTTCTAGTCAGTCCAAAGCTGTGCGACTTCTTTTGTGTATTTTTTCTAAGTGGTTTTCGGTAGAATGAATAAAATTTAAAAGCAAAAAAATTATGTTATAAATTATCTTCCTATTCCAGTGATGGCCGTGGGCAGACCTCAAGGCACAGCTGTTTACAAAGTCGCAGAGTATGCCCGGAGATTTGGAGTGCCAGTGATAGCTGACGGTGGCATCTCTTCAGTTGGTCACATTGTCAAAGCTTTGTCCCTCGGTGCTTCCACAGGTAGGCTTTGTGAAAAATCAACTATGTTATGTTTGATTTTTATCCTATTTAATTTTGTTATTTGATAAATTTCATAACATAACTGATACTTAGGTACACCGTGTTTATTTATATTTGTCTATTTTAAGTTTTACACTAGATGAATGTGACCTTGGTTCGTGTGTTATCAATTTTTTAACATCCCCATAGTCATGCATTTTTTTTTCTTCGATATTTTTTCTGTGGTTGTTTGCTATCGTTTTAAGTTTTGATTCAGCATGAAATTGTTTTATAATTTTATTTAGAGAACATTTTACAGTTTTTCGCAATTTTGATCCCAAGATTATTTATGATCATGTCCTGTAGTGTAAGTACTAAGCCCATTATAATAATGATAATAATAACAACAATTAACAATAATAATATCAATGTTCGTGTGGTACCTATTTTAATAATTTTGTGCCTTGGATACTATAATACTAGACACATTTTTTCTTATTTGTCTGTATTCATCATCGATACCTCTTCTCCTCTCCAGTGATGATGGGCTCCATGTTGGCCGGTACATCTGAGGCCCCTGGTGAATATTTCTTTGCCGACGGCGTCCGTCTGAAGAAGTATCGGGGCATGGGTTCTCTCGATGCCATGGAACAGCACAAGGCCTCGCAGAGCAGATACTTCAGGTGAGGGAAACGGGTATACAGCCCTTCTTTTTTTTCTTTTCTCTCCTTTAGTATTTCTGCTCAAATACATATAATTGAATATTGTTAGTAGGTTTGGTTCACTGCCCTAGTATAAATAGACTGCCGTTTTATTTTTAGGATTGAAATACAATTTTTGTTTTAAGGATATTTTAAAAAGCAGCTGTCATGGAATAGCACTTTATATTGACTATACTGGAAGCGATGGGTATTTCTGTAACAACAAGGTGTAAGGCAGTTGATCTAGTTGGTTTCTATCCTGGTCAACTAAAAATGCTTGGCTTTATAATGAAAGAATAGTTTTAAACTAGTAAGGATTGAATTACATACTCGAGTATTACCCACTCAAAAATAAAAAAAAAAGTGAATTATTAAATGTTGGTATTCAGAAAAGGCTTTTTTTTCTCAGCATGCTACCAATATCTTAAATTGATCCACCAATGATCCTGACATTGATGCTTATTTTCAGTATAAAAAACAAAAAACAAAAAAAAAACCAACAAAACAAATTGCCTTGTCAGAGTTCATTAGAGTTCTGCAAAGGGAGGGTCTTATTATAATTATTATTATTATTATTATTATGATTATTTTTGTGCGTGTGTGTGTGTGAAATATGAAATGTTCCTTTAATGCAAAATGATCAAGTTGGCATCACTTGATTTTTATTATCCTTATAATTCTTCATACTACACATCTAGAGTTGAAGGATTCATTTTTTTACCTATTGTCCCTCCCTCCACAGTGAGAGCGAAAAAATCAAGGTAGCCCAGGGCGTCTCCGGAAACATCGTGGACAAAGGCTCCATCCACAAGTTCATGCCGTACCTGATTGCTGGCATTCAGCACGGGTGCCAAGACATCGGGGCCAAGAGCCTGTCCATCCTCAGGTTAGTATTGAGTAGCATAGTAACAGAGGAGTGTGTGTTAGCGGGGATGTTGATTTTCTGTACATTTTACGGGTTTTTAGTTACAATTTTTACGGGTTTTTAGTTACAAATTTTACGGGTTTTTACTTTCAAATTTTACGGGTTTTTACTTTCAAATTTTACGGGTTTTTAGTTACAAATTTTACGGGTTTTTACTTTCAGATTTTATGGGTTTTTACTTTCAGATTTTATGGGTTTTTACTTTCAGATTTTATGGGTTTTTACTTTCAAATTTTACGGGTTTTTAGTTACAAATTTTACAGGTTTTTAGTTACAAATTTTACGGATTTTTACTTTCAAATTTTACGGGTTTTTAGTTACAAATTTTACGAGTTGTTACTTACTTAGAGAAGTTGGCTGGCCAGAGTTTGGTAAAGGGTTATTATTTGTAATCCAATATGCTATGCTGTTGTACCCAAAGGTTCTGTAAAAAAAAATAGTAATCTAGTTGTTATTACTGTTTTAGGTTATAAAAAAAATAATGTAACCTGGCACATAGAGTGATGAATTAGGTATTGGCAAATTAGCCTAGAATTATTCAAGTGTGATATCTTACAGCCAGCCATATGCATACTCTCCTGTTTGTGCAAGTGTGATATCTTACAGCCATATGCATACTTTCCTGTTTGGCAATAAATCTATCAGTGTCAAAAATTGCATGCATAATTTTTTAAAACTTTTTTTTATGCACGGATTTGCCTTTTTAGTAGCATTAAAAGGTTTGCATTGTGATCCATAAAGGCAGTTTTGACAATTGTGAAGAAAAAAAAATGTAATATCCATTCAATTCCAATAAAGTCATCTGTGTTAATTGGATGGTATATGATTTGGTACTCTTAGGGCAAACATGGACAAAGTTCTTATCACCAAATGCAAAATAGAAGACGTAAACGAGGTGGGACAACAATTTATTGGAATGAATGTATCCTAAATCGTCTTTGTCCTTCTCCATAGTTCACTTGATGTCACTTGGAACAATCAAAAGTCTTTGAATAAATGAAATTAAAAAAAAAATAACAAAAAAGCAAGAAATACATGTAGATCAAGTAACATAAGTTCTTGTTATAAAGAAATTTGCTTTTTAGCTTCTTTTTCATAAAGTGTAAGGGTTTCATAATCAGTCTTGTTTTTATTAGTTACACAGGTGGTTACAAAAGATTACTGTTGAAAATTTGTGATATCGCACTCCTTAAAAAAATTTTTTTTTAAAGATATTGGGTTGGCATTGTGTAAAATCAAAGATAAAAAAATTTTCATGGTTCGTTTGCTGTTGCTTATGTTATAAAATACAGGATTAAAAATTAAAAAATTACAGGTGCACATAGAATGTTTGTAGCTTTTGTCATAGTTTTATTATTATTATTTTTGTTATTATTATTATTTTTTATTTATTTATTATTATTATGATGATTATTATTATTATTTTTCTTCTTCTTCTTCTTCTTCTTATTATTATTATTATTATTATTATTATTATTTTATTTCTTCCTTTTTCTTGTTTTCAATAGTTCAATTAAAAGGAATTTTTTATTTTCAAATATGCTTCCTTGCAAATAATTATTTGGTTGTCACATACATCAATGGTTATTTTTTTTAAACGAATAAACCATTTGCTCTGAACAAAAATAATCTGACATTTTCACATTCATAAACAGTGAAATACAATATACTGTGGACAGGCCGCAAGACTGACGTCTGACATTTTTATGTGCTGCCACACACGAGACAGGGCGGGGATACCATGAGTCCTGTCTCAGCCGGTAACATTAAACTGACACTAAGATAACCAGTAGGTAGCAAAATCGCCAGGGCTCAAACCACGGATCGTTTAGAAGCCGATGTTCTACCCAAGGGTCAACCCCACCTCAGCGAGAGAGAGAGAGAGAGAGAGAGAGAGAGAGAGAGAGAGAGAGAGAGAGAGAGGGGGGGGAGGGAGAAAAGAAGGATAAATAAGGAGGAGGAGAGAGAGAAAAATGGAAAGAGAGAGATATGCAGGTCTAATTCCAAAGCTAAAGGTAACTAGCTGGTATCTAAAGAAAAAAAATTCATAATTGATCGTCTCTTCTCTTTCTAAAAGCTAATTAAAGGCAAGAGGATTTTCATACACATAAAAAGCAATAACATTATAAAACATCACTACCAACAACATTATGACAAGACAGCAAAATTTAAAAAAAATAATAATAATAATCATCATAATAATAATAAATAAATAAAAAATAATAATAATAACAAAAATAATGAAAAAGAAGAAGAAGAAGAAGAATCAAGGCATAAGATATAGGGTTATACTGAACCAATTGAATTAAAGTTACAAGTTTGAATAGCTTTTGAAGTTTTCAGGCTCATGACAATTAAATTTTGAGAAATATATATGTTAAACTTTGTAGTCCAGCTCTCGTCTTAGTGTTCTATTGCATCTGTGAGAAATCCATCCTTGTCTATGTAGTGTATTTAACTTATTATTTATATTCAGATTAGTTTCTTGTTGTTTTTTTTTAAAAATAACTTTTAATAAAAAAAATTCACAAGTCGTTGGAAGAATCTAGAACTCTAAATTTGGGCTGGTGTTGGAATTAAAAAGAAGCTGTTGAAAATCATCGAGGCTTTTGCATAAATTTCAAATTGGGAATTTTTTTTTTTTCATTGGAAGTCAAATGAATAATGAGTTTCCTTGCAAAACATTTGTGCACATTTGTTTTTTTTTGTTTAACTTGATTCTTTGTTGCACCATGGTCGTGATAGTGTTGTAGATTTATTATGTTTTGGTCTAGATTAATTTATAAACTATTGATGGAAAGGATTTGTGTTCAAGTTTTCATGACTTGTGAACAAAGTTACAATGAGTGGCATGTTGCATTATAAAGTATTGGTTAATTAAAATAAATGAATTTCTGTAGGTATTTATGCATTAAATTGTTTAAAATTACCATTTTCTGATAATATATTGTATGTATGCCAAGAAATTTTGCTGTTTGAGATTTTATGAAACACCCAGATTTTATACAAACCATTAATTGCATGTTTAAAATTTATGTCTGGAGTTTAAAAAAATGTTCCCCATAATTCTGTTTATTTATTTATTTATTTTCTTATTAATACATGTGATTGATGAATGTGTCCCACAGGATTATAGTGTTTTTGTGTTTTTTTTGTATCATTTGATAATTATATACTAGGATACTAGGCTTCCCTTAAAACAATCAAATCTAACACAACGCTGATTCTTATTATACCCAATCCTAAGCTACTTGGTATGTGACATTGAATAGATTTCTCTGGTAAAAACGATTCTGTGTCGTTTTTTTTGTGTGATTTTTTTTACATCATTGTTTAAGTTAAATGATTACTCTAGTTATAGAATTTATTTTGTATGATTATTTTGCTACGTGACACACTTATATCTGTGACACTTTCAGAAATTTCAATTTCAGTTTTATTTATTTATTTTTATTATTATTATTATTATTATTATTATTATTATTATTATTATTATTATTATTATTATTATTATTATTACT
>RQTK01001654.1:16519-34071 GCA_003991915.1 Elysia chlorotica
TCTTCTTCTTCTTCTTCTTCTTCTTCTTCTTCTTCTTCTTCTTCTTCTTCTTCATATCATTATTTTTGTTATAATTATTATTGTCACTTAAATAAATAGATTTGAAACCATCACTGCAAGCAGCCCTTTAACACTAAGCATCCTTTCCTAAGAGAGTGTTGTATTCTCTGTTTCTCACTACAGATCCATGATGTATGGAGGGGAATTAAAGTTCGAGAGAAGAACAACGTCAGCCCAGATAGAAGGGGGAGTACATGGGCTCCATTCGTAAGTGACATTTGTTTCTGTTTTTTGTTTTGTTTTAAAGAAGAAAATAGCTTTTCGTTTAATGAGTAATTAACAAAAGCATTAATTTTTAAAAAATGCGTATATTCTATCATGTTCTGTCAATAATTTCAGGTATAATTAATGGTTTAAAAAAAACAGACTGTATCCAAGCTGTAATTCCTTAAGTAGTTTTTGACATCTATGACAAGAGGTGGGTCAGGTTTAAGATTTTAAAAGTTTGTGCGAGAAAATAAAGTAATAGCTTGCATTAATTTATTCCATCACGGATTAGACTTAAAGAAATGCAAGGTGTAGATGCTGATGAAGAAATGAAGTATATTTTACTCGTAGTGTAAGGCTCTATGCTCATAAAGAACTGGAGTACTGTTTTCCTATATTTTACAAACACACCAATTTCTCTCTCCATCCTCTTTTGCATTGATAAAATATTTTTATACACTGTATTACTGAAGTTCTTGTAGTGTAAAATGCAACCTGCTTTGTGTGAGAGAAATCCTGGTGAGCCCGCTTTGTCTGTCTGGCATCATGTAAAATTGTCAGACATTTTTCTTGTGATCCCTCTTAGAAAGAGCCTTTTTGCACTGTACAAAAATTGAAAAACCAACATCAGTAATAAATTTAATTATTGATCTAATAAATTAACCTCTTCCTATGAGGGTGATCTTGATATGCTCTTGTGCCAGCATATCTTTGGATTTAACTGCAAACCTTCCATTTCCTAATGATAAATATCAAAGCTTTTATCTAAAAAAAAAGACAAAATATTTGAAAATTCAGATCAGTGTGCTTACAAAGAACAGGCTTTTGAATCATGTAATGCGTGATGTTTAACATTTCCTTGCTTGAATTTGACCACATCACTTCTCTTTCTACTCTCAGGTATGAGAAGAGACTTTACTGAACCAGGCTTTTGAATCATGTAATGTGTGATGTTTAACATTCCCTTGCTTAAATTTAACCACATCACATTTCTTTCTATTCTCAGGTATGAGAAGAGACTTTACTGAACCGGCACAAAGCCAGGACTTGTTGACAGAGAGAGACATTTAAACGAGACTCCACAAGGCTCACTGTTATAATTTTAAAACGATCAAAATATCTAGAGGAAGCCTGCACCAACTTGGCCTGTTTCAAGCTATAGTTTAAAAAAAAAAAGAATTATTTAGTCAAAACATTCCGTCTGTAAACTAAACATCGTATGAAATAATCCTTATGCTGGAGATAATTATCTTTATACGTTACTTGATTATTTTTTTTATTCTATTTTTTATTTTTTTTTCTTCAAATTATTTATCTGTTAAGGTAGTAGGAGAGTTGTGAGGAACAACTTTTCCCTCCAGAACAAATTAGTATTTAACAGGATAAATAAGACTCAAAAGGGGCCACTTTTGAAACACACAACATCAGCATAAATTATAATTATATAAACATACTACTAGAGAGAACTGTATACTACACCTGATCTCAGACAAATCAATCGTTGATAAACTGGATAAATTAGACTCACCTGGGGGCCACCAAACCCACAAAATCATTGTAAATTATGCTTCATGGTCTGTCTTATGAATTACGATGGAATGAATGGGGATTTTATCAAATAGATATGAATAATATTAATAGGGATATTGCTTAATAGAGATGAAGAAATAGCAATTTTATATAACAGAGAAATGGGGATTTTATTTAGCAGAGATGAAAAAAATATATATATATTTTTTTTTTAAGTTAAGATATGCAATGACGCACAACTCTTGAAGCTGAGAAGCTAAAGAAGGAAGGAAGATCTCTGATCGTCCATGGCAAAAAAAAAAAAAAGAAACAAAATTCTCGAAGTGTCACCTATCTCCTTTTTGTGCAATACACATACTCATTATCAAACTTGTAATAACAATGATAGCTCTGCAATTAATAATGATTCAAGGTTTCTACATGGGTTATCATGAAGAAAAAGAAAGTAATTGTACAACTTAAAATCAAGCCTGTATTATTTCTGGTTTGGCTTGTATCATCAAAGTCTATACAAAATTATTACATGTTGTAAATTTCAGTAATTGTGACAACTTTAAATCAAGCCTGTATTTTCTGGTTTTGCTTGTATCATCAAAGTCTATAGAGAATTATTACATGTTGTAAATTTCAGTAATTGTAACAATAACTTTAAATCAAGGCTGTATTTTATGGTTAGGCTTTTATCATCAAAGTCTATACACATTTATTACATTTTGTTAACTTCCGTTTACAAACTGGACACAAATGCAGTCTAAGTTGATGAGATTATTCGGAATCTTTTTTCTTGTTGTATAACCTGGGTTAAACATCTCGCTCGATAATGTTGTCAAATACGTAGAGACCGAGTATATCTTTCTCCTCGATGAACGTAAAAATTTTCATTATATGCCTTTGCTTTTAAGAATTTCTTTGGACTTCCTATAAGGAAAAATAATTGTACTTTTTCTTTTCATGGAGAAAAGCTCTTATAATATACTTTTTTAACTACTTGTTATTGTCACTACCAATTTCGCACCTTGTAAACACGTAACTGCCACCAATAACATTTGGAATGAATTAAGCATATTCTCTTATCATCTTTAGTTATGAATGTGTTTTTATTATTACTACATCCAATAGTTATAATATACTTACTGTCGAATATTTAAAATGTTTCCATGTTGGACCTACTTCCTATGAAGATTACTGTAATGCGAATTATTATCCGTTCTGTTTTACATGATTTATATATCTACACTTACATTGAATATGCCTTTGGAGAACTTTAAGTTCATATTATATAATAATGTTTCATGTTTTTTTTTTATTATTAAGACCTCACTGAGGATGGACATGTACTGTTTTTATTCAACTTGTTTACTTGTTGTGGCATACAAGCTTTTGAGAAAACAATTTTTTAAATGCCTTTGATGGTGATGATTTGATGATAACATTTGATCCCAATGGAGATTTGCAAATGATAAAAAATGTGGGTTTGGAGTGTTTGAAATAAGAATGTACACACAATCATGTATAATACAAAAAGATAAGCAGAACTCTAAAAATATCATATTGCAAATAAAAAATAAAATAAAAACAACATAAAATAAATTAACTGAAAAATCTTTTCTTCCCAATTGAAAAAAGTAACCATTCTTTACAGTCTGCCCTGTTTCGTGTGTGATAGCATTTAAAATCGTCAGACATCTGTCTTGGGTACAGTGTTTCAAAGCCTATATAGTGCTGACGTTGGACGTCTAGCAACCAAACAAACATATGACTACTGTTGAACTTCAAAATCGCATCTCTGAAAATGCCATGTTTTTCATCTTTGTTAGAATGACCCACTTGTTGTATTGACTCTCATAGTAGGTACGCTTATAACACAGACTGATAATTTCCTTCTTTTTTCTATTTTGTGATGTTTCATTTGCTTCAGGATATGTATTGGTAATGCTGCTACGTTTATGGATTGTTAATGAAATTTACACAGAGATTTCTGTGCTTATGTCAGTACACGTGATTTCTGATTTCTTTTTACTCTCTGTTTACCCTTCATCTTTTCCATTGACTACTTACTTTTGTCTTCTCTCTTTCTAATTTCTCTCTCTCTCTCTCTCTCTCTCTCTCTCTCTCTCTCTCTCTCTCTCTCTCTCCCTCTCTCTCTCTCTATACTCTCTGAATTTCCCTTCTTGTAATTGTAGTTTTCCATCAGTTGTAATCAGTAAGACTAAGAGGGAAGCGGGCGCAAGTGGTAGAACGTTGGTCTCCCAATCGGAATTTCTTGCTATCCTTGCACTGTCTCTGTTTGACAGCATGAACAATTATCAGACGTTAGTCTCGGGACCAGCTAAAACTTATCAGGCAACTTGTAAAAGTACGAGCTCCCTTTCATCCATTGCTGGTAAACATCAGGCCGTCAATAATCAAGAATTTTATTAGACCAAAGCCACTTTTCACCAAGACATGCATATCCTGCGTCACTGATGCGACGAAGCTTGCCATTTTTATACCAAAAATCTTTGCAACGTTCATTGATAGGAGAGTAATTGCAGAATAAGGGATCAGCAGTGAAATGAAGATAATTCTTAACCTACAAAGGATGAGCTGCGCAGTGCAAAAATTTATGCAAAACTCTTTAAAATCAAACAACGCTTTTCATAATTCTGTTCATAACTTAACTCTTGTTTCCATCAAATTCAATTATTTATTGTCATAATAAAAGAAATATGAACCTAGGTAATAAGGTATGTACAACTGATACATTAATTTTTTAAACAAAAACAAAAATCAGATACAGTGTACTTTGATTTTTTGCAAGTCTGCATGTATCATAATAAAATTTGTCATGGGCAAACAAGTTGACCTCTTTAGTTACCAAGGTTAAGACTAATTTTTTTCGGGTGCAGATTTTAATTTTGAGATCTTAGTAACCCAGTTTATGAGTTATGTGTAATATGAGTATGGGCCTATTGTTTATGAATTATTGTTTGTTCTTTTTTGTTTGTCTAAATTTGTATGAAGTAGATGGGTACAAGAGCTGAGTTCATAACTTGTGAAAATCTTAATCGAGTCCAGACCATCCTTCTTACTATAGAATCATTATTGAAATAAATATTTCATTGGACTGAGTGATATACACCTTAAAATTATAATTTCAAATGGAATGAGGTTTAATCTTGGCAATTGAAAAAGATTTGTCAGTCCATAACACCTTACAAGTAAATTTCGTCTAATTTATATATTCTCTGGGATATTTATATATTGATGTCTTTCCATCAAATACCTTGGCCCCTTTAAAATCCCGTTTTTAGTCCCTTTTTAAAATAAAGAATATATATGTTATTAGACATTTATTTTTTCTGGTACCATTAGTACATTCATCAGAAAGAAATATACTTTACATGTTGCTACATGGCACATTTCTTTTAATTCATGTATTATTTTTTTCTCTCCATTTATTTCCTTTCATACTTTTATGATTTATTGAAATTTTCATCATGGTGCTTAAAGAATTGCAGTGGTTAAGTAAAGTTAATGATCTCTCAAAGGCATTGTTAATATCAGTTTGGGACAGCTCTTCATCTTATTGAATCTTCTGTGATTGTTATTGTTATCTTTTTGGCTTTGTCATGCAAAGTTCACCAGACTCTGCTTAATTAAAAATCCAGAGCTTTTTTTTTTCCACAATTTGTTTCACATTACACTGTATTACAAATGTAAGGTTTAACTTCTTTTATTATTATTATTATTATTTTTAAAAATAATTTCAATATGTTTATCATCATAATTATAAATGTACGGTAGATTATTTCATCATGATTATAATTACTTTTAGTTTAAGTCCAACCTGTCATCCTTGCATCTTGGTCTGCTGTTTACCAGTCATATCTGTATGTGCATGTGTGATGTGTGGATTTTGATATTATTAAGTTACTAAAATGGCAATTCCTTCTTATTTTTTTCTCTTTTTCTTTTTCCTTGTTGGAAAGTGACACTATTTTACTTTCTTGTGCCTTCTGCCTCAAAATTTATCTGGCATTTAACCTTTTTTTTTAAAGAATTTGGTTTTCTCCCAAAATGTTCTTTTATTTTAAGCAATATATAACTTTTATTTTTCCTCCTGTAGTTTCAAGGAAAGCTCATTCTTATATCTTCCCCTTAAAAAAAAAAAGAATTCAATTCTGTCAGTTTTATTCCAATTTGATATATTCAAAATGGCCCTTAGACTAGTATAATTCTTTTTCTTTTGTTGTTGTTGTTGTTGTTACTATCGGGTAATTTAAAGAAAAGAAAATCAGTAAAATGACTTACATGTCCTAGACCTTGATTAGTTTATCATGTATCATTATCATAGCTTGTTTGTTAAGCATCCTATTTTTTTATTAACAAGACTCTGCCACGAAAATCTCTTTTACAACTCTTTGTGTTCAACACTTTGTGACTTATATACACTGGACTGCCAGAAAATAACGTAGCATAGTTTTTTACTTGCTTAGTCCTAGGTGTTCACTTGAAGGCTTGTGCCGATCTTCTGTTTTCTCTGTTTTGGCAATATATCTTTTTTCTTGGGAACCAGCAACACCTCTCGCTTGAAATACACAAAATTTAAACGTGTTCTTACTATATTCAGTTTTTGGGTCTGATGTTCTGATCGAAACGAAAAGAAAAAAAATACTCTCAATTTGAATTTTGTAGTTCTTGCTTCCTCAGCACAGGCATTTTTTATGTCTCCCTCAGATATGGAGCGAGAAAATAAGAATTTGATTTAGGTTGTTATTTAGATTTGAAGTTTTTACTGTGATTTTTACTATGCATGTGTTTTGTTTATTTCTTGTTGTTGTTTTTCCTTGTACTTTCTTTTTTTTTTTTTTATTAAACGGCTCACTTTTGTTCTCATATTTTATATTGGAAGTTGAAAAAGCAATACTTATACAAAAATTGTTTCATTTTGTTTTGTAAGGCTATTTTTTTTTTTTTATAGGTTCCGTTACTTGGCTTCTGTATTTTGCTTAATTACTTGTTAGAATAAAAACACAAGAAAATTTTGTACTGAGAGCCTTTAAAAAAATGTTTCTTTTGTTTGTGTGTGCCATTTTATTTATAATGAAAGGATTTGCAAAAACAAGCCGAAAATTGGTTCAGTTTGCGTCATCTGTTCTTTTATTTTTTTTTATTTTACTTTATATAAAAAATATATATATTTCATATTGTTTATCATTTCTTGAAAATACTTACACACTTACAGATAACATCTGATAATGTTTTTATTACAGTCGCGATTTGATACATTGTTTATCAACAGAATGAAATATGTTTGCCTACTTTGTACGTGTATGATCTTCTATTTTCTACTACATGTACACAAATAAAATAATCCAGGACTGTTGTTTCATTTAAGTGCCGCTAGTAATTGTGATAACAATTTAGAAACTTCAGGGGAACAATGGCAATGTCCAGATCAATTGATATGATGATGATGATGATGATGATAACGATGCCATAAATGAATGAAGATTCAAGATAAATCTTAAAAACAAAAAAAGTGAAACAAAAAAATGTGGAAACTTTTGTATTACTGAACTTGAAATTAAATTTTTGGTTGTGTCGTGGTCTATTTCACTACAGGCTTTGCAACCCACAAACGGTAATGAATGACCTAATCATGTCCTTTAGGCAATGGTTTTTAGTAGGCTCCGTAAGTCTAAGCAACAGCTATGATTGGATACTTGTGCAAAGTCTGGAAAGACCCTATCGTCCTTTTCTGTAAAGGCCCTGTTGTTGCAAGATCTCTTGTATCTGTAATAGAGAGGCATGGGCTTTAACTCTAAGCAGGATGCCAACTATCTGTTGTTTTATTGTGGACCTGGGGTAGAATGCGCAAACAAGTCGTAGCTTACAGCTCGTTGTAACAATATCAAAATAAGAAGGTTTACGACAAGACGTAAGCTATGTCATGTTTGTGCATTACACTCCTGATCTGTGTATTTACACACACAAAAAGATAATAATATTGTCTTTTCTGAAGTCTGTCTCCTCAGTTTTATGTCCTATCTTCTTTCTCTTGCGTGTTTTAGAATATGAGATAGAACATGCAACTGAAGTGACGTGTAGATCTTAAGTAGTATTGGCAAAAGCTAAAACTCACTGGCTGACATCCTATTCTTTTTTTTTATAATTTTTAAAATTGTTTTTTTCATGTAAGTGCTTGTTTTTGTGATATAGGTAAGAAGTGAAAATGTTTTGATGTTAATCACCAATAAGGAGACCATTAGAGCTAATCAACATAAATGACGGTAGCATACTGTTTTATCTAGATCTAGATAAACAGCAACATTTTTGAAAAATTTCTACTAGATCTAAACTTACACTATAAAATAAGGTCTGGAAATCGCAAAATCAAGCAAAGGTCTTGATATTTAATACGGCGCACTTTGAATTAACATAACTCTAGATCTAAATGGATTATCCAAAAAACAAAACAAAATTTTAAAATAGAAAACAACAAGCAAGCAACAAACAACAACACCCCATTCAAAAGAAACCTGGACCCCCCCCCCCTCTCCCTTTTTCGAATTATGCAAGATAGTTACCTAAGGGCTTTCCTCAGTAGCCTATGTGGGGGTTTCCTCATGTTAAAAATAAAAGATATAGAATATGGGTATAACCAAGGCTTCCAACGCCTTGGTTATAACCTTAAAAACGAACAAATATTAGGGAAAATGCAACCTCTCTTTAGATTGTATTTATTATTACTCTTCATCAACAATGTCTTAATTATAATTATTCCAAGCCGTAAACAAAACAAAACAAAAATGTCAAAGATGTAAATGCGAAACTAAAATTTAGTCTGCTTCACAGACATTTACACTAATAAAGGGAAATAAGTTTAAAAACTAATCAGTTGAAAAATATTATTTTGTTTATTTCCCTTTGACCGCAAACAGACATTAACTGTCTGATGAAATTATTTTAGCGGAATAGAGGAGTTCAACCTATAATTATGACATTTTCACAGAAGCTACATCTTACTAAAATTATTACTAGGTTTACCTGGTCTATGAGATAGAACATGCAACTGAAGTGACGTGTAGATCTTAAGTAGTATTGGCAAAAGCTAAAACTCACTGGCTGACATCCTATTCTTTTTTTTTATAATTTTTAAAATTGTTTTTTTTTCATGTAAGTGCTTGTTTTTGTGATATAGGTAAGAAGTGAAAATGTTTTGATGTTAATCACCAATAAGGAGACCATTAGAGCTAATAAAGTGAAAGTATAAAACATGTTATATCGCTGTTTCTTTTATATATTTTTTGTTTTTGTTTGTTTGTTTTTGTGAAATAATTTAAACCTTTAGTTAATATCATGACTGCTGTCTCAGCCAGTCACATTATACTAACAGTAACACCCACCCAATCAGTATGGAATAACATTGGTTAGTACAATTGGTACAATTCTACCTTAGCCAGTTTGCCCTTCTGGCTGATGGAGGAGATAATTATATTTGAAATAGTTTGAAATGGCTTGAATAATTTGGTAAACTCAATTACTCAAATTCTAATAGATATCTTTTAAATAGTTTGAAATAGCATGGACGACTTTGATAAAACTCGATGAGGAAAAATTTAAATTTAAAGAGGTGTTTTGAACAGCAGGACATAGATCAAACGATTGTGATAGAATTCAATGAGAAATAATTTTAGCAATATTAATTATTAAAATCAATTATATATTATTATCATTTCATGAAAGTTGCTAAACTACTCTGGCAGAGAGAATGGTTGATTGGTGAAACAGCTGAAGTTTCTCATACCTGACATTCCATTTAAAAAGAATTCTACTAAAATTTCCATTATTACCATGTACTTATATGCTTAAGGGCAACCAGATCTAGCTATGTCTGTCAAAGCCTCTTTTGTAGTTAGATTGCCTTACTTAATTACAAGTGGAGAAACACATTTTAAGTATTTTCCAGTAGTGGTTAAAGTAGGCTTACAGAGAAAATAACTGAAAAATGATTGCGCTTTAAGGGATGGGATTAGAACCCTCGAATTGTAGATTCATCTGCCACGAGTCGTCTTACCACTTAAAGAGAGCATAGTTTTACCACTAGATCACTGTGACTACGTTCCCTTATAGTAATAGTAATAGTCAATATTGATGTTTGTATAGTTACCATGTACAAGGAATTATTCTTGTCATAGGAAAAGTGTTTAATGAGCCTCTACTCTAATTTTTATAATCTGGAACCGACAAAACAAAATCCGACTTTGATAATACAACTTTAGAACTGTATTAAGATAATAATCAGACGAGATATAAAAAAAACAATGCAGCAACAACAACAACAAAAACAGGTTGAAACACAAGCTATTCAATTTTAACAACAGCTTTGTTAGTAAAAGTACACTTTTTATTTAGCTCGATGTTCTTTGTACACTTTACACCCACATAAGATACAATGCATACATGTACATTGGTAATGGGCACATAAATAAATATACATTAGGATTGTGAATTTAGTACGTAGTGCTTTCCCTTTGAACATAAAGGGCAAGTGTATGAAACCATTGTTCCAAACTCGTAATGTATAAGGATGCAGGAGGTATATCTGGTAAATTAGATAATTTTTTTCATCCACCAGATCTAACCACAGTGGATTTCGTTTAAGATACATCTTTGGGTGACAGTCTAATTTTTTTTTCTCGTTTTTTTCGACCCCACTTTTATAATGGAGTTTAGACAATTCCTCGTTCAATCAATCCAAACAGGCAGAATAGAAGGAAGAAGAGGGAAAGGCCGGCCCAGCGTTAAAGAGTGGGCATGGACCCATCTACATGTGAACCTCAGACTGGCACATGATTGTTTGGCATGGAAACATAATACATTATGGCACGCCAATCCCGATTCGGGAGGGCACAATGACCATTGACCAAAACAATGATAGTCAAGTTCAAAAAGGAAATGGGTATCTAAAAATAGCTTATTATAAAGCCATTATTATTCTGGATTTTATCGAAGTGAGTTTTTTTAAATTTATTCCACTGAATGCCATATCATGTCTCATAAACACTTAACCGTATATATATAATAGAGAAACAAGGGGGGAAATGTGAATGTAGCGGTGCTTTCCCTCGAACTCGATCAGTAATTATTTCACTTTATTGGACATACGCCATGGTCTTAAAAACAAATAGATAATTATAATAAATACAATAATAACAGAAAGTGCATATAAGTCAATAGTTTGGTACTTCAGAGATTCGCGACTGAAAACAGTAGTCCCAATCCATGTGTCTGTACAGTATTTAAAAAAGAGCTAACCAAAGGTTATAATTATCCTTCATTCATTTTAACTTTTAAAAAGTCAAATATTAGTCACTTTGCGCTAGGTAAAATTTTACCGATTCAAGATATAGTTAGAGAGAGAGAGAGAGAGGGAGAGTGAGGGAGATTTAATGGCAATCATTTTGGCTTTTAATGGACAATAATTACAATTTTAGTTGCAAAGATTCATAGTACAATAATTTAAACAGAAATCGTGCTACTTCAGTTTAAGTTTTACTGAGTTGAAAACAAAGAATAATCAGTGCATCATGATTTTGACCCTTCCGTTTAGTTTCAATATTCAAACTTCAACGTTGAGGAAATGGTCTTAATTTGAAAGGTAAATATAGATACATAATACAAGCATTGTGTGATTCGATTTTCATATTACATGCATTTTTATTGAACAGAGATAGTTGGGTTTTGTTGTGCGATTTCATAATGACACGGAGAATAATCACAACGTTTTGGCAACAAAATATACGTGCATGTGTACATGTGTATTGTTTTGGACAGAACTTGCAATTATTTATTGTTTCGAAAATACATGACAACACAGAGAAAAGAGGTGCTAGAGGGCTCAATGGACGAGTGAGTGAGTTGGATAAAAAGGAGGGAGAGAGAGAGAATGAGAGAGGGGGAGGGGAAGGGAAATCGAGACAGGTTTGTTTTAAGAATAACAATCTTTTAAAACGATATAATGGACAAGAATTAAAGAGATTGAAATACAAAGTCACTAATTTTAATTAAAGTACATGTGTATAACGCATACGACAGTAAATTCTCCTTTATTCAACATGGCACAGAAAATCATTTTAAAAAAACTTTAAACCTTTGACCATGTACAAACATACAATAAAAAATGTAATGTAATTTTGTAAACATTGTATTGTTATGTGCGAATATGGGCTGGATAAAAATGTTCACAATGTATTTTTTAAAGTATCTACTTCTATACCAATTGAATTATTATTCCAAGGGTAGAATGCACAAAAATGACGTAGCTTGACACTGTTCGTGTTCCTGTACAAGATGACAGTTTCAATTTCTGTGAAGTGACTACGGTGCATCGGGGTACAAGTCGGAATTTTAAACCTATTATTAAAAATAGTTATTGATGGTGTGCCAAGAAGCGTTGAACGCAATTAGGGCGTTGAAAACATTACATTTACAGCTCTGTCACTTCAAAACCCAGAGATAGATCTAATTATTCTTGTTTAAAAAAAGAAAGGATAAAAAGATTAGGTTTTCTATGGCTAGAGAGTTCTCATTGAAATGTGTACCGGCAAATTCTATATTGTGGACTGGCCAAAAGACTGACGTCTGACAGTTTTATGTGCTACCACACACGAGACAGGGCGGGGATACCACGACTCCTGTCTCTGCCAGTCACTGACCAAACCAGTAAGGAGCGAAATCGCCAGGGCTCGAACCCGCATCAGTGTGGCTGCACATGAAATTGTCAGACCTTAGTCTTTGAACCCGTCTGCAATATAGCCTATTTGGAACGACGTTGGACGTTAAGCAACAAAAACCAACACACATCCCACCCCCTCTCTCAATATCCCGCTGGACGTTGAAAACTCACTCAACCTTTCACTCACTCACTAACTCAAAGACCAACTAAATGTATCACTTAACCAATCACTCTTTCACATACACTGTATCTTCCTGTGTTTTCATCATTCTCTCTGTCTATCTATTTATAAGGCTGTCAGTGGAACCAAACAGGACCGATACAAGCTGTTAATTCTCTGTAACCCGTGCAACCCTAGTAAGTACTAAGTCTCTCTTAATTCGCCTATAAATAACACTAGACTCGTATGTAAATTTTAAAGTAAAATTACCACTTAAGACATAAGACACTTACTCAAGTCACACCTGGGATAGAATGCACAAAAATGACGTAGCTTACGTTCGTCGTAAGCCTTCTTATTCTTATAATATTATTGTTACAGCGAGACGTAAGCTACGTCATATTTGTGCATTCTACTTCTTCTTCTTCTTCTTCTTCTTCTTCTTCTTCTTCTTCTTCTTCTTCTTCTTCTTCTTCTTCTTCTTCTTCTTCTTCTTCTTCTTCTTCTTCTTCTTCTTCTTCTTCTTCTTCTTCTTCTATTGTGTACCTTAATTAGTATAGACCTTGAACGGTCTGCTTTATTTCAATGTTTCTAGGTCTGGGACTTACAAAGTTCTACCAGGACCTGTAGGTTTAGTGAGATCTTTCACAAAGTGGGATTCGAACCAGGGACTTCCCGGTTGAGCCATGGAAGACGAACGCTCTACAACAAGCGCCAGTTCGCTCCCATCCCTCTGTCATGTGACTGGCTGAGACAGGAGTCATGATATCCTCGCTCTGTTGTGTTGCATCATATAAAATTATCAGAAGTTAGTTTTGGGACCAGTCCACAATATAATCTATACAGTGCTGAAGTTGGACGGCACGCAACAAACAGACAAAAAGCTAATCAAATTCCCTCAGTCGTTATGAGAGAAGTAAACTGACGCCCGTGAAAAGTCGTGGTTCGTTTCCTAGTGCCGAGCTGATCACAATAAATCATTGTTATAATAATTATAATATTATAGCGCTCACATTGTTCGTTAGGCAACAAACAAATAGACAGACAAACAAAAGAAACCCCCCTCCCCCCAATCCCCCCTCAGTCGTATCGCGAGTGGTAAACCGATGCCCGTGCGAAGTCATGGTTCCGTCTCCTAGCACCCAGCCGCCCGGACCCGTTCCGACCGGAACCGGAACAGGAGAGCATGCTCCGGAACTTGATGCGGAAATTCGCGTTACAGAGCGGGTACAGGAACGGGTTGAGCGTGGAGTTGAGGTAGCCCACCCAGGTGGCGGTGGTCAGGTGTCCAGGTCTCACGCAGTCGTCACAAAAGGCGACCACCATGAAGAGGATGAAGTAGGGGAGGAAGCAGAGCGTGAACGCCCCCATGATAACCCCGAGCTGTCTCGCCGCTTTGATCTCCTTGTTGAGGGAGGAGCTTTGGCGCATCGTCTTGAGCCGTTCCTTCAGACCGGACACGCCCCCTGACACGGAGCCGCTGCTAGTCACGCCCACTCGCTCTCGCTCTGCGCCCCGCCTTGATTTGCTGTCGCAGCGCGTGTTGAGGGAGAAGCTAGACAGCTCCGCGTCATCGTCGTCATCGTCGTCGTCATCGTCTTCCTCGTCGTCGTGGTCATCGACATTCTTGTTGCGCCTGCAGCCGCAGCAACCAGTGGGCTCCGCCTTCTTGTCAGTGGGCGTGGCTAGACGGTTTATATCCTCACAACCAGGAGCCACCTCCTTGCCTCGGTGCACTCTCAACCCTCCGGGGGAGGAGCAAGAAGGAGAGGAATTTGACACTGCAAAGTTTGTACATGTGTTGACTGTAGAAGTGGGCGTGTCTAACCTAATTTTATCGTCAACTTGAACACAGCAGCCACACCCAGCCCGACAGTTTCGCCCCGCCCCGTTTTCTCCACGCCCGTTAGCCCCGCCCCCAGCACAGCAAACATCAGCAGCGGCAGAGCGACCTCCAACAGATTCCACAACCCACTTGCCCTCCCCACTGTCACCGAACGTGCTAGCTGACGATGACGACAGAGACGATGATCCATGCACGCCAAGCTTCGATGAAAAGGGCGTCTCCACAGCTGGTTTGTTCCTGCGAAATGTATCTAGCTTTAACCTAGACCTGGGCTTATCGTTGTCTTTCCCAGCCGCAGTCTTACCCCCGTCACGCAAACAAACTTTGAACTCGTCGTCGTCCAGATGTTTCTGGCGTTTGAACAGAGACCGTTTCACAACCGCCGTTGTCTTCCCGCCCACAGTCATGAAGTGTTCGTGCGGAGGATCTTGCTGCTTCTGCTGCTGAGACTTCTGCGACTTGAGATGTTGCTGGTGGTACTCAAGAGCAAGCGGGACTTCGCTGTACCCAGATTGGTACGGTGTTGAAGGCGCGCTTAACCGATTCGAAGTCTTCCCTTCGTTCACAGGATGCAGGCTGCTTCGAAACCGTACGGCGCGCTGCGCAGACGGGAACGTAGACGGTGAAGATGAAGATGAACAAGTGGACATATTTGACATAGTTGAAGTTTTCCCGCCCGAAATTCTGTTGTCGCTGTTGGTGTTGGTCGACGCCCACCTAGCCCTGTTCATTCGGGATAGAGGGTAGCTGTCCTCGTAAAAATACCGCTCGATTTTCTCAGTCTGGGGATCCATAACATTTTCGTCGTATATATACTCGACCTTGAACCGCGATGAGGAGGTCGGAGTGAAATCTCTGCGCTTGACACCAGGTCTTCCTCTGGATCCTCCTCCCCGCATCTCCCTGGAACTGTCAGATGCGCGTCCTCTACCCCTTCCTACACTTTCTCCTGCTCCGCGGCCTCGAATCGAACACGAAGCGGCCATGAGACGCAGGTGTCGACAACCATTCGGAACAGTGTTCCGGGTTCCGTTCTGTCTCGATCCCGCCCTGCCGTGGAGCTCTTCCGCCTGATGCGGGTGCGAATGGTAAAAACTATTATGATTCTGCCGACCTTCAACCTCGTCGTTCATATAATCACTATCCTCCAGCGAATGTAACGTCGTCACATTATTAGTCGTCTTAAACGATATCACAGTTCCACCAGGATACCTATGCCCCATCTCGAACTTGGACCGCTTTCGAATAGCGATGAAAATTCTAAAATACAGAATAAACATGACCGACAGCGGAAGGTAGAAGTTGAAGAAGGCCGTGATGACCTTGAAGAGAGAGTTCTTGGCGTACTCCGTGTCGCATTCATCGTGCGGAACAGTGCGCACCCCACCGTGCGCAAAGTAATGCCAGCTCGCGATCGGGATTATCCAGAGTGAAGAGACGACCCACACCACGCCTATCATGCTCAAGGCCCGTCGTTTGGTGCGTTTGTGCAGGTACTTGAGGGGCTGTCGCACGGACCAGTAGCGGTCCAGACTGAAAGAAAGAGGTGAAAACACATTATTATTATTATTAGGATGCTGAAAGGAAATTTAAATGTTCTGTAAAGATGTATTAAAACCAAAATACTTATATTTTTATTTAAACTATTAAAACATTGTTCTCAAATGATCTTTTTATATCCCTTCAACAGCTGTGACAAAAAAACACAAATCATCAGATAAATAAAACAGAAATTAAGACATAAAGCAAACCCCACCCCACCCTTCTTCATACTAATTTAATTTATTCTTTGTAGAAGAGTCTTTGCTATTTTAACACCTCCAACATTTGATATAGGTATAACAACAGCAACGCTGGCTTAGTTTTAGATACCCTATATTTTACCTGCAATCATATGCGAAAAAAATAGCGAAGAAATATCATCAGGACATTTAAATGAACTTAAAATACTCTATTACAGCCTAGGACATGATATATAAATCATTATTTACTAAGTAAAAAAAAATTGAAAACAGCAACAAGCCAATAATCTTGGCTTCCTTTTAGAACACCTAGGCTTCACCAGAATTTTGTACGCTAGGGGATAATATCTACAATACAAGATAAGACCTCTCTCTCTCTCTGTCTCTCTGTGTCTGTATCTGTGTCTCTCTCTGTCTCTGTGTCTCCTTCTCTTTCCCTCCCACCCTCTCTTTCACTAACGGAGTACCCACCTGAGGATGAAAAGGTTCAGTATAGACGCAGTACTGGCTGTATAGTCCACGCCAATCCAGATCTGACAGAAAGCCACACCCAGCATCCACCGCTCCGTGAAGATATAAGCCGCAGACATAGGCATCACAATGATACCGACTATCACGTCGGCCACCGCCAGCGACACGATGAACAAGTTGCTCACCTGGGAAGACAGAACGGGTGAAGAAAAAAAAAGAATAAAATAATTGAGGGTAAATCGATACTTCGAAATTTGACATTTATATGGTTTATAATTATAATTACACAGAGAGAGAGAGAGAGAGAGAGAGAGAGAGAGAGAGAGAGAGAGAGAGAGAGAGAGAACGGATATAAACAACACATAAGGTAAATAAAAAACGTATTGAAACACAAAGCGAAATGCAAAAACCAACGTTGGCTTCGTTTTACATACCCTAAATTTTACCACGAGTCATATACGAAACAAAAATTATCATTAGACTACTGAAAGGAAATTTCAATATTCTGTGAACATAAAAGGACATAAAAACAAAGAAAAAATACTTATATTTTTAGTCACATTATTTTAAAAAATTGTTATGAATTGAACTTTTAATATCCCGTCAACAGCTGGGCCATAAACAATAGCATCAGGTGAATAAAAACAAATCAAAACACAAAACACCACACACACACACACACATACACACACACAAACCAACGTTGGCTTCGTTTTAGATACCCTAGGTTTTACTAGCAATCATATACGAAAAACATTTTTTTAAGTATCATCATAATATTGATATGATACTCTATTACTGCCCAGAACATGA
>RQTK01001654.1:38280-48280 GCA_003991915.1 Elysia chlorotica
ATCTATCTATCTATCTATCTATCTATCTATCTATCTATCTATCTATCTATCTATCTATCTATCTATCTATCTATCTATCTATCTATCTATCTCTTTCTCTATTTCTCTCTCTCTCTCCTTCTCTATCTCTCTCTCTTCCGTTCTCTAACCCACTCACTCCGGCCTCCTGGCCTCCTTTCCTGAACAGAAAGCTGATATTCAGTTGCCCACTTGAGGTTACGCATCTAGATTCAATTTTATCGCAAGCCTGATCGATGTCGACACTAAAAAGGGTTCACTCCCTTTGTATGTGACCAGCCAATTGTCGATCAGTACTTTCAACAGAAACGGGTTTATCCAGAATCGCCTACGACATAGTTATACTCACTGCTGTTGGTATACTTGGTTGGTTAACGTCCAACTAAGAAGTTTGTAGGCTATTTAGAGGACGGATCCCAAGACAAATGTCGGACAATTTTACGTACTACCACAAAAAGATAGATCGGAAACCTGGCACCCTGGCAGCAAACTGGTGCAAGTGGTAGAGCGTTGGTTTTTCAATCGGGAGGTCCCCGGTTTAAAACACCCTGCCGTTTAAAAAAAGTATTTGTCCAATTTTGCTCTACTGGTTGGGTTGATAACAGCATAATGTGACAAACTGAGACAGGGAGTTCTGCTATTGTCTTTGTGTGGCAGCGCGTTAAATTATTAGAAGAGAGTTTGTGACTTGAGAATAACAAAGCTATGTCGCAATATGAATAAAAAATAAAAATAGAACCGTATTATTCTCATGTTGCGAGTTTCGGGAGTCATCCATGATACTGCCTTAGTGCTGCTGTTGGACTTAAGGAAAAAAATTATTCACACACACACTCATTCACACACATTCACTCACACACTTACTCACTCTTGCACTCACTCACTCACTCACTCTCTCACTTACTCAGCCACACACTCACGTACTTACTCACTCACTCACTCACACAAATGCGACCGGCTGAGACAGGAGTCATGATATCCCCGTCCTGTCCCGTGTATGGCAGCACATAAAAATTGTCAGACGTTAGTCTTGGGGCCAGTCCACAATATAGCCCTTATAGTGCTGATGTTGGACTTTAAGCCAACTCAACAACATCAACATCAACAACAACAACCCACACCAGGTCCTACCTCTCTAGACGGCTACGACCAGACCGCCCTGTAATTCTGGTTGTTCATGCGACAGAATGAGTCTGGACTGCTTTTTTTTTATACCAATTATTTTGCGAAGGAACCTGCATTCGATATTTTTACGTGGAGACCTTGTCCCTTTTAAACTTGTTGACCTTTTCAACCACAAATATGTCAGTGTGACAGCCCATGCTTTTTAAAACTGAAAGGACTTATCTTACAGGTGTTTGCTTTTACGGAACGCCAGCACGGTAACGGCTAAATTGTATCTTGAAGCTACTTCAATAGATGTTAGAAGAAGATGGTATGAAATTTGTTCTCTTGTTCTATAAGCAACGATGGAAGTTTGGTACTAAATTGTCTTTAAAGTCATTTATTTTTGCCCATTCTATAAGCAACGATGGAAGTTTGGTATAAAGTTTGGTATAATATTTACTTTTACCCCTAACATAAAAAAAAATCACATTATTATCCACATTGGAAATATATAATGTCAATGAATGTGCAACACAGTTGTTTTTCGTAAGGAACGGGGATGTATATGTCATAGTGAATGGGGCTAGAGAGAGGTCGGGAGATGGGAGTAGAGAGGGAGTGAGAGTATCAGGAAGAAAGAAAGAAAGAGAGAGAGAGAGAGAGAGAGAGAGAGAGAGAGAGAGAGAGAGAGAGAGAGAGAGGTTGGGAAATCGGGAGAGAAAGAGAAGGAGAGAGAGTATCAGAAAAAGAGAAAAGACAGAGAGAGAGACAGAGAGAGAGAGAGAGAGAGAGAGAGAGATAGAGAGAGATCTAGCGAGCGAAGCAGACAGACAAAGTGTGAGAAAGACATAAAAGAAAGCATTACGGAATGACATGTTTTTTGGGGTTTTTTTTGGAAAGTTTTTTAACTTCATAAGTCAGAAGCAAGGTTATATCGTTGATGGGTACCAAGACTAAAGTCTGACACATTATAGATCTCACAACACAACTCCTATCTCAGCCGATATAATAGTATTACTGACACCGACCCAACCAGTGCGTAGGGGTCGAAATTAGACAAACATAGCTTTGACCGATCAATGGTGGTTTTGAAAAACGACGACCCTTCGATTGCAAGACCAAGGCTCTACCAGTTACGCCACTTCTCCCGCTGTTACTATTCTGGCGTGGCACATTTCTTTTCTGCTTGAATCTATAAAAGCTGAAGATTCGATTGACAAAGAGGCTTACTGTCCATCGAGATAGGACTTCAACTCTTTCATGTCTATTTTGGTTAGCTTTTAGCCTACTTTGTTCTTGCCTTTGCCTTTGACTTTCAGAACACGTTCAACCTATTTCTAATAGAGTGAAGAGCTTCTGTAGTTTATTTTCTTTTCTTTTTTTTTTTGCTTGCACTGTCTCGTTTCTGTGTTATGTAGATGCACACAGATTGGTTGTATTAATATTGATTTTTCTTGCTTGTTTTCTCAAACAAAATTTAGTTCTACGTGTGTATGTGTCTCCTTTTTTCTAAGCTTTCACCTTCTGCTTATATATCTATGTCCCTTTCACTCTCTCTCTATCCCCCCTTCCAGATCTCTTTCTCTTTCTCCGCCCCTGCTCTCTCTCTCTCTTTCTCTCTCTCTCTCTCTCTCTCTCAATCTCTCTCTGTTTTTATCCAGCCCTCCAACCCCTAACCAGAAAGAACCGCTAAAGCTTTAATTGTAATTATCCTTTATCTCATTACGTCATTAATGGCTTTGAAAAATACCGGTCTGTCTTTAAGTTAGAATTACATACCTTTCTCACTCTCTCTCTCTCTCTCTCTCTCTCTCACCCTCTCTCTCTTTTTCTCCATCTCTCTCCCTTTCTATTCCTTCTCTGTCTACCCCCCCCTCTCTCTCTCGCCCTTTCTCTTTCTTCATCCCTCTCTCTCTCTTCATATCTCTCCCTCTATGTCTCTCTCTTGTCTGTGTGTCTGTCTGTCTACCTATCCCGACCTCATAAACAACAAAAACACCAAAAACAACGACATCACCACCATCACCACCACCACCACCAACAACAACAACAACAACAAAATAGCAACAACAACAACAACAACAACAACAACAACAACAACAACAACAACAACAACAACAATAAAACAACCGTTTTTAGTTTATGAAAAAAACAACATAAGTCGCTGCTATAAACAGTTCATAGAGATCTACGCACTAATTACAAAGAGCCAATTTATCTATAAGCCCGACATAAAGAACATTAATTTTAGGTGCCATAGTTAGTCTCTGTACCTAGTTTCTAGTACCCTAAAGATTATCTGGTGGCTGCAGTTGAGCTGAGGGTGATCATGTACCGGAAATTACGCCATTGAAAGACCGAAAGGAAGCAAGATTTAAGGGAATGTCGTCTGCACCAGATAGGATATATTGTGGAGAATTATGGGATCGTGATTACTCCTTCTCTCTCCAACAATTTATCTCTACATTAAAATAGACAATAAAAAGCAATTAATGTTTTATTCCTTTTTTTTTCTCTCCTTAAAAATAGTTCATTGATTGCTTCATTTTTTGTTAAATATAGGACAAATTTGTGTAATGTCTAGAGCACTATTATATATAACACTACCGATGTTTTAACGTTTCTATGTTTAAATGGCTTTGGCTCAAAATCTATATCAACGTCTTATGTCTGAATCAACCTAATTGCCTCACATTATGTAAAATAATTATTATAAGTCTCATCCAATCAACATTCTCCGACAATAGGAAACCACCCAAAGCTGAACTGGATGGAAGTTCGAACAATATGCCCTAACAACCTACAAGTAAACGCTTTTCTGGCTGAGCCAAATCTAGACAAACATCTGGTTCATACCCCCCCCCCCCCACACAAAATAAATATTGAAAGATTAATGTATAATAAAGAAAACATTGAACTCCGTATCAGTATTATTTTATTATAATCATCCCTGTCGCATAATTGTGGCTGCTAGATCTGGTAATCAGCGAACAAATCTTTATGGGCGTAAATTTTATGACGTAATAATCTCAAAACTAGGCTACGTCTGCAAGAGTGAAACACTAGTAGCCAATGATAAACATTAAAGTGGCACCATAATTATTATTTTTTCGGGAACCCCCGTTTTCCCAATGGTTTTTAGAATGCTGTATTAGGCCTACCCCAAACTGATTGCACACCTCCCGGAATCTTCGTGGAAAAATCTCCAATAAAAATCGACTTCAATGTCTATCCCTCTTTAATCGTTTAGCGTTTGTTGGTGGGATTTTGTTTATTTCAATGTCAATATATCCTGTAAGAAATTACTGAGTGTTTCTATTGACCGCATTTGTAAAATGCGTTTGTTTTTCATCTTAATTTCTGTATATTTAATAATGTTTTCTATTCCTCAGAATTTACCATTTTTTTAAAACGCACAAAGGCCAATTTTTATACTGTATAGGATATATTGTGGACGGGCCGCAAGACTGGCGTCTGACAATTTTATGTGCTGCCACACACGAGACAAGGCGGGAATACCATGACTCCTGTCTCAGCCAGTCACATTAAACTAACACCGACACAACCAGAAGGGGACGAAACCGCCAGGGCTCGAACCACCGACCTCCTGCGTCGGAAGCCGATGTTCTTCCACCGAGCCCCCCTATAAAGAGAGGGGACAGCAAAGAAAGAGGAAGTGAGAATGGAAAGTGGGAGTGGGAGGAGAAGTGGGTTCAAGAAAGGTATGCCATGAAATTAAAATGCCACTCGGTCAACCCGCAAGCATCCGAATCTCTCGCTCTCTCTCTCTGTCTCTGTCTCTGTCTCTGTCTGTCTCTCTCTCTCTCTCTCTCTCTCTCTTTCTACTCTCTTTCTTTCCCCCTTTTTATCTGCCTCTGTCTCTGTCTCTCACCATTCTCTATATTTATAGATCTCTCTCCCTCTCTTTCTGATATCTCATTCTCTCTCACTTTCTTTCTCGATATCTATCCCCCATTCTCAACCTTTCTCTCTACAGGCTACTCATTTTTCTCTCCCATCATTATCCTCTACCCCCCCCCCCCTTTTTTTTCCTCAAACTTTCTCTCTCTATATCTAAGTTCTCTCTCTCTCTCTCTCTCTCTCTCTCTCTCATCATTATCCTCCCTCACCCCTCCCCCAATCTTCTCTAACTTTCCCTCCCCCGACCCACCTCTCAATGTGTATCATCGAATACCCCAACGTTTCAACCTATCCCTCCGCCCCCCTTCTCAAGACTCGGGTGACAAAATGGAGGAAAACAGAAAAGTCGAATTAAGCCAATTGGTTCCCCTAGCATCGCCCTAGCACCAGACAGATTCAATTCTACATGCATCTCCAAGCACAAACACCCACACCAGGGCTAAACAACGGGACTTTCCGATAGAAAATTGGGTGCCCTACACCAGGGGAGAACAACGGGAATTTCCGATAGAGAATTGGGTGGTGGTGCTGCTAGTGTGGTACAGTACAATACGGGCTTGCCGGTGCCATATTGGGCGCATTCTTCGGTCTTTCTATCCGGAGTTCTAAATGTAGCACTCTTTTTCTGTTGGGCTTTCATCTAGGATGTTTTCTCTCTTTCTCTGTCTCTTTCTTTCCGTCTCTGTCTGACTGTGTCTCTCTGTTTATCTTCTTTTTCTATCTCTCTTCTCATTCTCTGTCTCTCTCTGTCTCTTTCTCTTTGTCTATGTATGGCTGTGGCTCTCTGTTTCTCTCTGTCTCTCTCTCTCTCTGTTTCTCTTTACTCTCTCTGTCTCTCCTCCCACTATCTGTTTGTCTCTGTCTCTCTCTGTCTCTTTCTCTCTCTCTATCTCATTTCTCTCTCTCTCATCATAATCCTCTACCACACTCCCCCTTTTCTCAAACTTTCTCTCTCTATATCTAATCCCCTCTCTCACCTCCCCCCTTCCCCGCCACCCCGCCTTCCTCCAACTTTCCCTTACCCCACCCACCTCTCAACGTGTATCATCGAATACCCCAACGTTTTAACCCATCCCTATGCCCCCCGCCCCCCTTCTCAAGACTCGGGGGGTGACAAAATGGAGGAAAACAGAAAAGTGGAATTAAGCCAATTGGTTCCCCTAGCATCTTCCTAGCACCATACAGATTCAATTCTACATGCACCTTCGAGCACAAACACCCACACCAGGGGAGAACACCGGGACTTTCCGATAGAGAATTGGATGCCCTACATACACCAGGAGAACAACGGGAATTTCCGATAGAGAATTGGGGGGTGCTGCTAGTGTGGTACAGTACAATACGGGCTTGCCGGTGCCATTTTGGCGCATTCTTCGGTCTTTCTATCCGGAGTTCTAAATGTATCACTCTTTTTCTGTTGGCTTTCATCTAGGATGTTTTCTCTCTTTCTCTGTCTCTTTCTTTCCGTCTCTGTTTGACTGTGTCTCTGTGTTTATCTTCTTTCTCTATCTCTCTTCTCATTCTCTGTCTCTATCTGTCTCTTTCTCTTTGTCTATGTATGGCTGTGGCTCTCTGTTTCTCTCTGTCTCTCTCTCTGTCTCTCTTTACTCTCTCTGTCTCAACTCCCACTATCTGTTTGTTTCTGTATCTCCCCCACTCTCTGCTCCTCCCTTCTCTCTTATATAATCCTCCTTTTTCTAATGTATTCTCTTCCAGGCTTGAATTCAGCCCTTTCCATCTATCTCATTCCCCCCTCTCTATCTCTCTCCCTCTCCCTCTCTTCCTTTCTCCCTCCTCCCGCTCTCCTTCCAGGCAAACTGTGTTGATAGATTTTTTCCCAATTATCTGGAGTAATTTTTACTGTTAACAGAACACCCACTCAAGACAAGAATAAAGAAAAAAAGACAATCCATCCCGATTTGTTTACTTCTATTTTATTTTATTTTCTTGCCCAGATAAAAGAACAAAAAACAAGATTTGTTTGACAGTCTCTGTCGATCTCTATCTTTCTCTCTCTCTCTCTCTGTCTCTCTCTCCCCCATTTTCTCGCTCTCTCTCTCTTTCTCTCTCTCTCACTCTCTCTCTCTCTCTCTCTCTCTCTCTCTCTCTCCTTCTCTCTTCTCAGCCCCCTTTTACTCTCTACCACCACTCTTTCTTTCAGTCTCCTACCCTCCAGCACGTCAAATTACCAGACGTTACTCTTGGGATCCGTCCACAAAAAGCCTTGGTGCTGACGATGGAAGTTAAAAAAACTAACCAACTTTTTAAACAATTATAACAATACATGGCAGAATTCCTAAGGCAGCATTTGCCGTAAACTGATACCCTAGAGCAAGGTCGTTTAAGTGCTTCCTTAGTACAATATTGGTAGCTGACTTTTTTCCTTCCTCAGGCACTAGTTTAAGATTCGAAAAGAGAGGGACGGAGGCATAACTAACGATAAATAATAAATGGTTTTGAAACCAATTGTTAGAGGGAAAGAAAAGAGATAATGGGCAATTTGTTAACCGATTTAAAAGGCGATGATTAAAGTAGGTTGGTTCTTTAGATGCTTAAGTTAGAAATGATTTTTCTCCGAAGAAACCTTCGAGCTTTTGCCACTTGAAACGGAAAAAGTGAATTTAAGTCTAACTTTTTTTTTTCAGTTCTAGCATTTTTAGATAATTTGACCAAAAAAAAAAAACACCCAACAAAAAAAAAAACAAAAAAAAAACACAAAACAAAAACAAACAAACAAGAACCACTGTTTGAGATAATTATTTTTTTTACTTTTCTAATGTCCATCGTAATATAATATCTCCTGGATGGGCCCCAGAGCTACCGTCTGGCAATTTTACGTGCTACCACACAGAGACAGATCGAGGACACTAGAACGCCTGTTTTCGCCAGCCACTTCATTCAGCCACAGACCCACCCAGTCATTACCTTAATTGTATAATGATCTATCTGATTCCTGAAATGTTCTAAATCTTTAGTACTTTACAAATACAACTGAAATGGCGCTGTAGTAGAAAGGGTGGCTCGATCGGGGTTTTTAGCCGGATTTGAACCCGGCTAATTCCAACCTGATGTTATAAACCGTGCGATCTACCGATTAAGTTACTCATCTACTGCCCCATCCCTTCCCTACCACAATCCGTTGATGAGAAAATTTGCATGTGTGTATATAATAAACACTATTAATTAAGGTGTATTATTTACTTGATTTTTCATTCTTAGCCAATGAAGATCTAACTTATTATCTTAAAAAATAAATGGAAAGAAATACCGCAAAGATAATTTTGATAATGGTCAGGATGATGAGGATGATGGTGATGACGATGATGATGATGATGATGATGATGATGATGATGATGATGATGATGATGATGATGATGATGATGATGATGATGATGATGATGATGATGATGATGGTGATGATGATGATGATGATGATGATGATGATGATGATGATGATGATGATGATGATGATGATGATGATGATGATGATGATGATGATGATGATGATGATGATGGTGATGATGATGATGATGATGATGATGATGATATTATAATAAACGAATTTCTTCATTGTTAATAAACCCAATCCTATTCACAATTGTCCATAACATGAAATAGAAACCTGAGTAAATAAAAAGCGAGTCGATCCAAATGAAATTACTCTCAACGATGATTGGAACAGTATACAATTACTAGACAGTGCTAAATAGGTTTCATATTATGATTTACTTCCTATGAAAACTGCTCTAAAAAGGCTTCCGTGAAACCCAGATAGTTTTTGTGGCTTCTGCTCCCCTGATAGATTTGTGGTATTTATCACAGATACACATACACCTACACACACACATGCACACAGACAATACATAAATACACATAGTCACACACACATACACACAGATAATATGTACATATTTACACTGTCACATACATACACACACAGAGACCCACAGGCACCCACCCACCCACACCCACACACACACACACACACACACAACTTAAGCTCTATTGATTGCACTTCCTTAAAATTCGTCGCTGGGAAACTGTTTTGTTCTTCCTCATTCTTATTTCCGTTGTAGATACACCAAATAGCTCTGGATTGATGTCCGTCTATTTCTAAGAGGGTGCTGTGACCCTGGGGTAAAACATCGGCTTCCGACGCAAAAGGGTCCGTGGTTCGAGCCCTGGCGATTTCGCTCCCTACTGGTTGGGTCGGTGTCAGTTTAATGTGACCGGCTGAGACAGGAGTCATGGTATCCCCGCCCTGTCTCGTGTGTGGCAGCACATAAATTGTCAGACGTCAGTCTTGGGGCCCGTCCACAATATAGCCTATATAGTCCTGATGTTGGACGTTAAACCAACTCAACTCACCCGTCTATTTCTTACAGATAATCATCGCGGTTGTAAGTGGCCAGGGCAATAGGCAAAAGTCCAAGACCTTTAATCAAGACACCCTGACAACGGAAGTAGGTTATCAATGGCGTCTGTAATTCTGTAATGGCGTCTGTAATTCACCTCGGAATAGAAAGCATTCTACAGAGAACAAAAGACTCTGAAGAGACAGGAGATACATGTCATACTAAACATTGCTGGCTAGATTGGACATATCGACGAAGTCACGTGGTGTCATCCATCGGAAAAGGCTAATATTGGACTTTTTGTTTTCGGTTTAATAGTCTATGGTTAATATTGTGGTTAAAAAGTATAGCTGTCGTAAATAAAACGATGCGGGCATTATACTTTACAAGTGTAAACTCTTAGTGATTATTAAGGAGTAAAGCAAGTTTTTTTTCTCAACGTCTAACGTCAAAAGCAAGATGTTATCGTGTGTGGGTGCCAATACTTACTTCTGACAATATAACACTGCCACAGAGGGAGGATACCATGCCCCCCCCTCCCCTCTCTCTGTCTCTCTCGTTCCCCATTATCTCTCTCAGCGTAGCACATTATACTGATA
>RQTK01001655.1:3046-15083 GCA_003991915.1 Elysia chlorotica
TCTCTCTCTCTCTCTCTCTCTCTCTCTCTCTCTCTCTCTCTCTCTATCTCTCTCTCTCTTTCTCTCTTTCTCTCTCTCCCTCCCTCTCTTTTTCTCCCTCTTTTTAGTTTCGCTTCCCTCACCTCCTCTCTTTGTCTTTCATTTTCAATATTTTTCTCTCCTTTTTTCTTCTTTTTCTCCCACTTTCTATTCTCCCCGCACTTTCTTTGCCTTCCTTCTACCTCTTTCACTCTCTCTATTTCTTAACAAATTTAGTTTTCTCTACGTTTCATTACAGTACCTTCTTTTAACTGTGTTCTTAAACTGTTTAGACAAACATACCAATCCCTCAGGTTTTTGCAGATAGCAGTGCTGTGTCGTTAGCATATTGTCTGTGACATGGCTCATCCCCACCCCCACAATACTGTTGAATAGGGACATAAGTCTTTGGGCCGTATTCATGTGAAGGCCTAGGCCTAAAAACCAGACGAAACTTACGTCTGGAATTCAAATTTAGTCTCCGACCTATTCATGTGAATTTCCTAGTACTAAATTTTGACGCAAGTTTACACCTGCTGCGAGGCAGGACTAAGGGGTAGAATTTGGTCGCAAGTGCATCTGAAGCCTATTTAAAAGCAATTATAATGACTTCTGTGTTGTTTTAGTAATATTTTAGTTGTTTTCTAGTTTAGTTTTACTTTTTTGCCACACCTAATAGGACAATCACGCATTCTAAAGATTTTTCATAATTTAGATCTACATTAAGAAAGTAGGTCAAATGAAATGTTCTATCCAGTAGTTCATGGGATTTTAGAAAATGATTATAGATTTGAGTCTTGGTACTTAATTTTTATAATTTTATTTGTAAGCTCTGTAAAATTTCAAGATGGCGTCTACATTTTCAGACTTTCCCTCCTTTTTTAGACGTAGCTAGTCTACGACAAAAATTTTCTATGAATACCGACTTAGTCTAAGTAAAAAAATTAGTACTAACTACGTCAGTTTTTTAGGCCTAGTTTACGACCGCTCATGAATACGGACCTTGGTGCTATCCGAGCACCGCCTTTTGCGTGGCAGCATGTAAAGTTATCAATACATTCCTTTTGCGTGGCAGCGTGTAAAGTTATCAATGCATTCCTTTTGCGTGGCAGCGTGTAAAGTTATCAATGCATTCCTTTTGCGTGGCAGCATGTAAAGTTATCAATGCATTCCTTTTGCGTGGCAGCATGTAAAGTTATCAATGCATTCCTTTTGCGTGGCAACGAGCGAGCCCGAACGAGCGATATTTCGGTGTGAACGCAGTAGCTCGGACGAGCAATATTTCGCTGTGACTGCGGCATAACACTTAGATCTCACCCGATTAAGTTTGCATTTTCTTACGCCATTCAGAAAAATCAATTTAAAATACAAATATAGCAATATTTTTCTTTCTTTCTCTTTACTTTATTTTGTGTTGTTTCGATTGTCAGAAACTCTCTCATACTTTTCCTTTCTCACACTAAGGAACATCACAAAACTAATGTGGGTAGTCATATTGTTTTTATTGCTTGATAGAAGAAAAAGATAGAAAAAAAATTATGGAAAGGTAAAGGCAGTTGAATAAAAATAAGAATACATTTTAGAAGGGTAACATGATGTTGGTACGAAAAGAAAAAATTTAAAAAAAAACAATAACAACAACAACAACACAAAACATGTGTAAACATGACTGTGGCTGAATCCTTTGACAAGATTGTGAAGATGGCTGTTTGAGTGAACTTTTTCGTCAGATGTTTTATCTTGTGACACTCTTTGAGCTTCTCTTACTAAAACGATAATATAAATGTAACAGATGGCGTTGTTATTTAATTATTTCATTCACATACATGAGCAAATACCAAAACAAGCAAAACTTTACTCGCAATGTTTTAAATACACCCTAGACGTCTACATTATTTACAGATAATGAAATGAATAAATGCAAAACAAAACATAAAAAGACAAAACAAAAACAAAGACTCTCCTCTGAGCAATTTGTTTTTCTGATAAATTATACTTAGAAAAAAAATGGAAAACTTGGGCTAATTCCTCTCTCTCTTTCCCTCTCTCTCTCCCTTTCTCTCTCTATTTCTATGTCTCTAAGTCTTTTCTCTTTCTTTCTCTCTCAGTCTCAATTTTGTCTCTCTCTATCTCTTTCTCTCTCTCTCTTCCTGTATCTCTCTGTCTTTCTCTCTCTTTATTCTTTCTTCATGTGTCTCTCTAAATTTGTATTTCGTCCATCTCTCTACCCCCTCTCTCTCTCTCTCTCTCCTCTCTCTCTCTCTCTCTCCCTCTCTTCTCTCTCCCTCTCTCTCTCTCTCTCTCTCTCTCTCTCTCTCTCTCTCTCTCTCTCTCTCTCTCTCTCTCTCTCTCTCTCTCTCTCTCTCTCTCTCTCTCTCTCTCTCTCTCTCTCTCTCTCTCTCTCTCTCTCTTTGCCAAACTTGTAGGGACTGCTTCATTCTGTTCTTTTCGCTCCTTGCACACAATAAAAAAACAAGCTTTTTAAAAAGATCCATCTAAGGACTTCAATGTTGATTGGCCTATAGATGGCCCTTGGTAAAGAAATGGAACCAATTAATATAACTAGTTTTCCATTCATAAACACTGTAATTACAATAAAGTCTTCTCTGGCTTTTCAAATTGAAGTAGCACGAATCCCTTGCTGTGTGGATTCCCTTTCAAGATCGTCGCGTTGAGCTTTTCGGCGGACGGCTGCCATGAATTTGACGCTCCTGAAATTCCAAATTAATATACGGCGAAAAATTGTGCCATTTGCAAAAAAAAAATGTTTTTTTTTAATTTCCATATCATAATAATGTATATCATCAAGAATTAAGATAAGTGCTATGTATATCTAAGTCTACATTTTTGCTTATCGCAAATCGCCTTTCAACTATTTGACGCAAATAGCGAATTGCAGAGTTATGGAGTTAGAGTCAAAGTTTGTATGAACGGCACGCCAGCACAGTAACGTCTAGATTGCAGCCGTTATGTCCTATAAATATTACTATTAGGGTACATTACCAAAGAATGCTTCAATTAAATTTGAGGGTGGACAATTTTATAATTTGTAGTTAGTTGCGAAATAAAGCTTAATGCAATATCGTCAAAAATTGTGATAGGTTTTATTTAAGTAAAAATCCTCGCAGCAAATTCAACTGAGTTAAAAACAACAAAAACCTCATCAATTGCACAACAGAATCTACGGATCACATTCCTTAAAACATAAAAGCTACGATGTTAAGAAAGTAAGGGTTTAACAAATCTTATGTTCTAAATACATAATCAATTATGAGCGTCATTTAAAAAAAAAAGTCAGATTACCGTTATTTTGAAGTTCAATTTCAATTACACCCCCACCCCCACCACAAATCCCCAAAACAAGGCACAAGGCGTAGAGCGTTGGTCTTACGATCGGGAAATACGCGGTTCAAAACCCATAGTTTAAAAAAAAAAACTTTATTTGTACGATTTCGTCTTCTACTGGTTGGGTCGGTATCAGAATAATGTGACTCACCAAGTCAGGACTTCAGATCTTCCAACGCTGCCTCGTGGATGGCAGCAATTAAATTTGTCAGATGTTAGGCTAGAAACCCGTCCATAATATAATATTATAATATATTATCCTTAATAGTGCTGATGTTGGACGGTAAACAACAAACATAAACCCACAGGGTACCTACACAGCAACCCCTACAACGAGGCATATGAGTAGAATTAGCATGAAATATCCAATGCCCTCACTCAACCGGATGATATCCACCGACGCCCCTGGAGTGTTGTCCTCGAAAAACTCCGCACTCTTTTCTGGGGGATAACAGGGATATACAACACCGATGACAAATCGCAGGTGGGTGGTTGGAGAGGCATATTGTTCTAACTGCAACGAGATAAAGACTGCAGTTACACACGCTTGCCTAGTCTAATCCAGAGAAATATAAACGTACCGTAGTATGACCCCTAAAAAACACCTAACACCAACAAAACTGACAAACATATAAAGAAAACGGAAAAGTTAAATAAAAACGTAACGTGCGTGAAACAAAACAGCGTAAAAGTTGCAAGAAAAAAAACACAAACGAAAAGATAAGCTCGTTTTTTAGGCAAGTTTGCATCTCTTTTCTTCCATTTTTGATCATCAGCTATCTTTAGTACAAAGATTAAAGCAGGAACTTCTTAAATGCTAAGCTACATAACTATTAGATAAGATAATATTTAAACCAACCTGTATCCATGATAGGACTTTCACAGGTTTCCCCTCCATATCCATCAACACAGCCCAGGAGGCAGGAGCCGTTTACGTGGCTGCACGCATTGTCTGCCCCTGCACAGTTGATGCTGCAGTTCCCCGCACAGTTCTTCCCGTAGGTGTTGTTGCTGCACTCTGTAATATGATTTTTAAAAGGCGGGTGTTGGGGTAGATGGGGGAGGGGTTACAAAATAGATAATTATGCTGAATTTGATATTAGATCTAATTTCTAGAACTATAAAACCATTTTCATTAGGTAAGCCTAGATTGTAAATCAAGATAGACTGCTCAAGTAATCCAAGATTTTAGATTTAGATAGATTGCTATATTCTAGATCTAATCTAGATAGCTTGCTGAATTTCAGCAGTAGCGGCAGTGCGTGGAACTAAAGAACTGGTAGCAATGCCATTAGAACATTCGGTAGTCTATGACGCTTTGACTTATTAAAAACTTGGTACTTGACGATGGACAACGAATAGATCTAACCAAGCCTAGATCTAGTTATTATAAAAGATGATCCGGAAATCCGAAAGCGAACTATTTTATTTTTAATTATAATAAATTTATGAAAAAATAAATCAATAAAAAAGGACCAGGTAAACCTAGTATTTAGTAAGATGTAGCTTCTGTGAAAATTTCATAATTATAGGTTGAGCCGTCTTCGAGCCTTTTGCGAAGAACCCCTCGATTCTACTAAAATATAGATATAGATATAGATAAGATATGAGGAGAACATGTGCAAGAAAATGGAGGGGGGGTAGTCATTGGCTGTTATAAAAATATTATTATTAAGAGAACGGGAAAATGTGTGTTATTAAGAACGGGAAAAAGGGGGGGGGTGGTGGAAAAAAAATTCCCAGTAGGTGTAAAATTATATTCAAATCACTCCTTACGATATTCACACGTTTCCCCTTCATATCCATCAACACAGCCCAGGAGGCAGGAGCCGTTTACGTGGCTGCACGCATTGTCTGCCCCTGCACAGTTGATGCTGCAGTTTTCCAAACAGTTCTTCCCGTAGGTGTTGTTGCTGCACGCTGTAGTGAGGTAAAAAAAAAAAAAAAAAGTGCGGTGGGAAAAGGGGGGGGGTATGTTTGTTTGCTGTTGATCTTTGAAAAATGTCCTACTCAAAAAGTTAATAAATATACTAAGCTTTCCTTTTCAAAAAGTTTGTTTTACGGTTATAGCTGTTAGCTAATTTTAATTTTTTGGTCTTAAGTACAATGTGATGGTAGCTTTTGCAACTTGTTGTAAAAATATGAGAAAAACGATGCATATGAATAGTCACAAATTACGGCGCCGTTATACATCTATACCTTACCTCGTTAAAAGCAGGAGACACAAAAAAATAATATTATTATTAAGAAGGCAGGAAAAATTAATCAATTGCGAGTTGCAATAAAATGCAGAAAGCATCTTGTCTACGCAAGCAGATGTCAAATTTGATTAACGCGTTTTCACACGCACTAAGAACGGAGAGTTAAAGGAACTCTTTTGTCCCGGCCTTCGTTAGGTTATTGAGGACTAGATTTGTTAGTACACCATGTAGGAGATATAAACGTAATTATGCCTTCAATTAGCTTTACTTGTCATATGACTAAAGACCCTAACAGGAGAAAAGAGATAGAGAGAGACAGAGGAAAATACAGAGTTATGCTTGTTCAGGTAAATCTTCATTACATCTAATGTCGTATTGTTTACTCAATGTACTGTATGTTCAGGACAAACTTCCCTAGAGGATAAACTAGGTTTATCTTATCTTAATTCATCTCATCCCGTCTCATTTTGTCTTGCCTTGCCTCATCTCACCTTACCTCACCTCACCTTACCTCACCTCATCTCATCTCATCTCATCTCATCTCATCTCATCTCATCTCATCTCACCTCATCTCATCTCACCTCACCTCATCTCATCTCATCTCACCTCATCTCATCTCATCTCATCTCATCTCATCTCATCTCATCTCATCTCATCTCATCTCACCTCACCTCATCTCATCTCACCTCACCTCACCTCATCTCACCTCACCTCACCTCACCTCACCTCACCTCACCTCACCTCACCTCACCTCACCTCACCTCATCTCATCTCATCTCACCTCATCTCATCTCATCTCAAGACCTGTATCCATGACAGGACTTTCACACGTTTCCCCTTCGTATCCATCAACACAGCCCTGGAGGCAGGAGCCATTTACGTAGCTGCACGCATTGTCTGCCCCTGCACAGTTGATGCTGCAGTTCCCCGCACAGTTCTTCCCGTAGGTGTTGTTGCTGCACGCTGTAATATGATTTTAAAAGGCGGGTGTTGGGGTAGATGGAGGAGGGATTACAAACTAGATATGCTGAATTTGATATTAGATCTATTTTTTAGAACTATAAAACCATTTTCATTAGGTAAGCCTAGATTGTAGATCAAGATAGACTGCTCAAGTAATCCAAGATTTTAGATTTAGATAGATTGCTGAAGTAAGCCTAGATTCTAGATCTAATCTAGATAGCTTGCTGAATTTCAGCGGTAGAGGCAGTGCGTGGAACTGACGAATTGGTAGCAATGCCATTAGAACATACGATAGTCTATGAAGCTTTGACTTCTTAAAAACTTGGTACTTGACGATGGACAACGAATAGATCTAACCAAGTCTTGATCTAGTTATTATAAAAGATGATCCGGAATTCCGAAAGCGAACTATTTTAAATTTTAATTATAATAAATTTATGAAAAAATGTATCAATAAAAAAGGATCAGGTAAACCTAGTATTTAGTAAAATGTAACTTCTGTGAAATTTTCATAATTATAGGTTGAGCCGTCTTCGAGCCTTTTGCGAAGAACCCCTCGATTCTACTAAAATATAGATATAGATATAGATATGGATAAGATATGAGGAGAACATGTGTAATAAAAGAGAGGGGGGTCATTGGCTGTTAAAAGAATATTATTATTAAGAGTACGGGAAAATATGTGTAATTAAGAACGGGAAAAAGGGGGGTGGTGGAAAAAAATTCCCAGTAGGTGTAAAATTATATTCAAATCACTCCTTACGATATTCACACGTTTCCCCTTCGTATCCATCAACACAGCCCAGGAGGCAAGAGCCGTTTACGTGGCTGCACGCATTGTCTGCCCCTGCACAGTTGATGCTGCAGCTTTCCAAACAGTTCTCCCCGTAGGTGTTGTTGCTGCACGCTGTAGTGGGATTAAAAAAAGACAAAAAGTGGGGTGAGGAAAAGGAGGGAGGGGGTATGATTGTTTGCTGTTGATCTTTGAAAAATGTCCTACTCAAAAAGTTAATAAATATACTTTCCTTTCGAAAAAGTTTGTTTTATGGTTATTGTTGTTGGCTGATTTTAATTTTTTTGGTCTTAAGTACAACGTGATGGTACCTTTTATAACTTGTCGTAAGAGTATGAGTAAAACGATGCATATGAATAGTCACAAATTACGGCGCCGTTGTACATCTATACCTCACCTCGTTAAAAGCAGGAGACACAAAAAATATATATTATTAAGAAGGCAGGAAAAATTAATCAATTGCGAGTTGCAATAAAATGCAGAAACCATCTTGTCTACGCAAGCAGATGTCAAATTTGACTAACGCCAAATACAAACTCAATTAAGAGTTCGTGTGCCCATTCACGAAGTTATAAAACGTTTTCACACGAACTAAGAACGGAGAGTTAAAGAAACTCTTTTGCCCCGGTTAGGTTATTGAGAACTGAATCTGCTAGTACACCATGTAGGAGATATAAACGTAATTATGCCTTCAATTAGCTTTACTTGTCATATAAATTAAGACCCTAACAGGAGAAAAGAGATAGAGAGAGACATAGGGAAATAGAGATTTATGCTTGTTGTATACTCAATGTACTGTTTGCTCAGGACAAACTTCCCTAGAGGATCAACTAGGTTTATCTTATCTTAATTCATCTTCTCTCATCTCATCTCCCCTCACCTCATCTCACCTCATATCATCTCACCTCATCTCACTTCACCTCACCTCACCTCACCTCACCTCATCTCATCTCATCTCACCTCACCTCACCTTATCTCATCTCATCTCATCTCACCTCATATCATCTCACCTCACCTCACCTCACCTCATCTCACCTCATCTCACCTCATCTCACCTCACCTCACCTCACCTCACCTCATCTCATCTCACCTCACCTCAGCTCACCTCATCTCATCTCATCTCACCTCAGCTCGCCTCATCTTATCTCATCTCACCTCACCTCATATCATCTCACTTCACTTCACCTCACCTCATCTCATCTCATCTCACCTCACCTCACCTTATCTCATCTCATCTCATCTCACCTCATATCATCTCATCTTACTTCACCTCATCTCACCTCATCTCACCTCATCTCATCTCACCGTACCTCACCGTACCTCACCTCACCTCATCTCATCTCATCTCCCCTCACCTCACCTCACCTCATCTCATCTCACCTCACCTCATCTCACCTCACCTCACCTCACCTCGTCTCATCTCATCTCATCTCAACTCATCTTACATCAACTCACCTCAAATCACCTCACCTCAGCTCACCTCGCCTCATTTTATCTTATCTTACCTTATCTTATCTTATCTTATCAAACCACAATGCTATAGTAGTTGTAGCTACGGCTCTAGATGTAAATATGATAGAGTATTTAACAAGCAGAAAGACAGTTTGCCATCTTGTCGTAGATTAAAAACTGTTTCTCTAATCTGATTGCGGACTGTATCACAACTTTTCAAAGATTTGGATCAGCTAAAGGGAAAAAGGGAGGCAAGCGAATACTATTTCGGGTTAATTACTAAAGAGAATAATCTTTTGTCTCAAAGGATATCAGGAGATATCTGCACTTTAAAAATGTCAGTAGAAAAATGAATATGACATAGAAGAGAGATAACAATACATGTGATATTACAAAACAAAAAGCATACACTCAACCAAATAGATGAAATTGGTGAAAGTTTTTAATTGATTGAACCACTTCTTACGATTTTCACATTTTCCCCCTTCGTATCCATCGTCACAGCCAAGGTGGCAGACGCCACTTACGTGGCTGCACGTATTGCTCTCCCCGGCACAGTTGATGCTGCACTTCCCTAAACAGTTCTTCCCGTAGGTGTTGGTACTGCACTCTGTTATGGGGATTTTAAAAAAGACGTGGAAGGGAGAGCGTGTTTGGGCCTGTTTTATGTTTATCTTCGAAACATTTTCTCTGCAGAAAGGGGGAAAAAAGGAAGGCAAGTAATATAATTTCAAAATACTAAATAATTATACTTTCCTTTCCAAAAAGTTTGTTTAACGATTATAGTAGTTTTGGGTCATAAGTACAACGTGGTGGTATCTAACAACTAGTCGTAAGAATCTGAGATAAAGGAGGGTTATTAAGATTTACAAACTACGGCACTGTTGTACTTAAAACCCCTTATGTCCAAAAATTACGTCGTAAAAAGCAAGAAACACAAAGAAATTATTAACATTAATAGTACGGCAGAAAGAATTAATCAATTATGTGCGGGGAAAAATGAAACCATCTTGTCCACGCAAGCAGATGTCAATATTGATTAACGTCAAACACACACTCAATCAAGAGTTTGTGTGCCCATTCACGAAACAATAAAATCTGGCAAATCGCACCGAAAAAATACAGGTAAAGAAATTCTTGTGTTCCAGCCTCCGTTATTAATTGAAAACTGGTTATGTTAATTTGTGACGTGTATATTTTCGAGAAAGAAATATATGCCTTCAAGGTTTAGATTATGCATACTATTTAAATTGTGTCTTGTCCCACATAAAAGTACCTCGATTTTGTTACCGTTCAGCTTCAATTTATTGCTTAACATCCAACCTCGTATGGTCTCACACCATGCCTCCAAATCGTCAATAACAGAATGAATTTCAGATGGAGTGGAAGATTTATAAAGCTGAGTATCGTCAGCAAACATATGATTATTAATTTCGAGGGTTGTAATCGCGTTGGAAAGAGGTCTTAATTATAGAGCGCCATAGCCAATAAAATAAACTCCTTGAGCTTTTCAAATGCCAGTAGAAAAAAGAATATTATATAGAACAGAGATAACAATACATGTGATATAACAAACAAAAAACATAAATTCATACAAACTGGTGAAAGATGTGAAGGTTTATAATTTAACCGCTCCTTACTATTTTCACACTTTGCCCCTGTATATCCAGCATTACATCCTAACATGCACGTGCCATTTACGTTGTTGCACGCATTGTTCTCCCCAACACAGTTCTTACTGCACTTGTTCGAACAGTCCTTCCCGTAGGTGTTGATGCTGCATGCTAAAATGGGAATAAAAAAAGGCAAGGAATGGGAAAAAGGGGGGGGGGAGGATTGTTGCTAATTTATACCCAAAAAGTTTTCTCCGCACAATGATGGTGATGATGATGAGGAGGATGGTCATAATGATGATGATGATGATGATGATGATGATGATGATGATGATGATGATGATGATGATGATGATGATGATGATGATGATGATGATGATGGTGATAATGATTATGGTGACGATAATGATGATGATGATGATGATGATGATGATGATGATGATGATGATGATGATGATGATGATGATGATGATGATGATGATGATGATGATGGTGATAATGATTATGGTGACGATAATGATGATGATGATGATGATGATGATGATGATGATGATGATGATGATGATGATGATGATGATGATGATGATGATGATGATGATGATGGTGATAATGATTATGGTGACGATAATGATGATGATGATGATGATGATGATGATGATGATGATGATGATGATGATGATGATGATGATGATGATGATGATGATGATGATGATGGTGATAATGATTATGGTGACGATAATGATGATGATGATGATGATGATGATGATGATGATGATGATGATGATGATGATGATGATGATGATGATGATGATGATGATGATGATGGTGATAATGATTATGGTGACGATAATGATGATGATGATGATGATGATGATGATGATGATGATGATGATGATGATGATGATGATGATGATGATGATGATGATGATGATGATGGTGATAATGATTATGGTGACGATAATGATGATGATGATGATGATGATGATGATGATGATGATGATGATGATGATGATGATGATGATGATGATGATGATGATGATGATGATGGTGATAATGATTATGGTGACGATAATGATGATGATGATGATGATGATGATGATGATGATGATGATGATGATGATGATGATGATGATGATGATGATGATGATGATGATGATGGTGATAATGATTATGGTGACGATAATGATGATGATGATGATGATGATGATGATGATGATGATGATGTAAAAATATGAACAATAGTAAACCTCACATAATTTACATATAGAGAGCAATATAAAAATAAAATCAACTTATGGCGCTTTTATACTTTAAAATCTCAGTAAAATAAAAAACAAAAACAAAGAATATGACATAAAATACTCGTATAATTAACAATAATTGTAATGTTACGAAAAAAAACACACATTCGTAAAAAAAAACACTGAAATAAGTGAACGTTTCATGTTAACCGCTCCTTACGAGTTTCACATTGTGCCCCTACATATCCATCAACACATCCCCAAAGGCACGCGCCATTTACGTTGTTGCAGGCATGTCTCTCCCCAGCACAGTGGCTGCTGCAATTCTTCGAACAGTCCTTCCCGTAGGTGTTGAAACTGCACGCTGTAACGAGATTTTTATAAAAAAAAAAGACGGAGAAGGGGGATTTT